>QOCX01001187.1:0-14939 GCA_005959815.1 Sarcophaga bullata | reverse complement strand
GTTAAAAACGGGTCATATGTCAACGAAGAATGTAAACAAAAAAAAAAACAAACGGAACACAAAGCAACATAAACGCGAGTACAACAGAATGCAAAGAAATTGGTATACAGACATTTGCACGAAGTCTTCTGTTCCGAATAGTGATGAGTGTTGTTAAGAAAAAGCAAAATTCAAAAAGTACCAACTGGGTCTTAATTGAAAGAAGTTATATTTTATGTTATTAATAAATTATGTTATTATTATATTTATTTTTATTCTTGTAATGTAATAGAATATTACTCAGTTTAATCTGAGTCAATATTTATAGAATTTAGATATAAGTAGAGTCGAATATTGCTCTATTCCAATATTATTTTTATTAAATTGCAAATCAATATCTCTGGTTAGAATAGTGTTACGTTTTTCCTTTTTAAAAACGTTAGTAATATGAGCTCGTAGATTGCAAATAAAAATAAAAATAAATTTGTGTTTAACTTTAATAAAATCCTTTATTAATCACACAACTTTTGTGTGCCACTGTTCAGAACTGATTCTAACAACAATTGCTGATTTGTTATTCCTTTGTTTATGCCCTTTGCGATAAACGTTAACAATTATCACACAATTGTTCTGTAGATCTTTGTAACGGAGATCTTCAAAGCACGGTTGGTTTACTTCACACGCAACTCGTCTTCAAACAAGACTGACTGGAACTTCTATTCCGATCTTTCATGCTTTGCTTTACCTTTTATGTCACGACGTAAACAATCTGATGAATGTTCTCGTAGGCGACGGTTCTAGTCATGGCATAACCAGTAAGGAAACGGAATTTGACAGCTACTGGCGAAATGTGAGAGGGATAGCAAATATTACCAAAAAGTATTTCTGTCTCTCTCTCATTTTCTCTGTTTTGTTTATTTATGTTTTTTTAAGCTTTTGCGGTGGGTTTTTTATATTGGCGCGTGTTACTAAAATATGTAATTTTTGTGTTAAACTATTAAAAACTAATAATAATAACTTTTCATTTTTTCGTTCAATAAATTAAAAAATATTGGGAAATTTCAGCAAGAAAAATTTTTTATGAGCTGTATGTCTTATTTTGATCTTGTAATATTTAGCTTCTTAAATATCTTTTGTACAAACAACCATATTCATTGTGACCGGAAATCAATCACATTTCGATTAATATTTAAACATTAAGGAATTTTTAAAATTTTCATTGAAGAATTTAAAAAATTTTAGAAATTTCCTCTTTTTTAACACAAAATAAATGTTTATTTACATTTAATTTTTCTACTTTATCCGCCAGTTTTCACTTTGTATATCTGTTGCTTCTAACACATTTGCTTCGCAAACGATATTACATTTCTCTTCTCATTCTAATTTCGCCATTAAAGGCTGCTGTTATGAGCGTTTTTTAAACATCATAATTTTCCCTTCGGTGTATTTTGTGATTTTAACTTTCTCATTCAAGAAATTAAAAAATAGTATGGCTTATTTTGTTCTTCTTACTTGCCTTTTGCACAAGAAACTGTATTCATTGTGGAAGAAAATTACTGACATTTCGAGTAATAATTAAACACTTAGGTATTTTTAAAATTTTCATGGAAGAATTTAATTTTTTTTTCTAAATTTCCCCTTTTTTAACACAAAATAAAAATTTATATTTTATATTTCCAATTTCATTTTCTCTCTGCATATTTGTTGCTTCTAACACATTTGCTTTGCAAAATATTGTCACAGGCACCGGCACAAAATACACAGAACGAAAAATTATGACGTTTAAAAACCGCACATAACAGCAGCCTTTAATGGTGAAATTAGAGTGAGAAGAAAAATGTTATATCTTCTGGGATGCAAATGTGTTAGAAGCAACAGATATACAAAGTGAAAGCTGGCGGATAAAGTAGAAAAATTAAATGCAAACATATATTTTGTATTAAAAAAGGGGAAATTTGGAATATTTATTAATTTCTTCAATGAAAATTTTAAAAATTCCTTAAAGTTTAAGTATTAATCGAAATGTTGGTGATTTTCGGTCAGAATGAATATAGTTTCTTGTGCAAACGACAATAAAGAAGATAAATATTAAAAGATCAAATTTAGACATACTGCTCATAAAAAATGTTTCTTGCTGAAAGTTGTCAATATTTTTTAATTTCTTGACCGAAGAAGTTAAAAGCTATTATTATTACTAGTTCTTATCATTATTTATTAATAGTTTTAAACAAAAATTACATATTTTATTAACACGCGCCAATATAAAAAACCTACCCCAAAAGATAAAAAAATATAAATAAATAAAACAGAGAAAATAAGAGAGAGACAGAAATACTTTTTGGTAATATTTGCCGTCCCTCTAACATTTCGCCATTAACTGTCAAACTCCGTTTCCTTACTGGTTTAAGTACCAGTTCGCCACGCGTAACCTAACGGACTGTAAAAAACGTTCTCTTTTTATCATATGGAAAGCAATGTAAACGCTTACTGAAACGTTGCATTGCGGCACAAATTTCCTCTTTAGTACATTCATGTTTATTTATATAAAACTTTTAAATTATTGCATGCATGTAATGAAATTTTTAATTTTTAATTAAAGTAATAGCAGAAAAAGATTATTATATAAGAAATAAATACTTATTGTGATGTTTTTATTGCGCTCACAAAACAATTTTAACAAAATAAATAAATAATATGTATGTTTTTGAGTGACGAAGTGGTACGACTTATCATTTTTGGTACCTTTATATATATTAATCGTTTATAGTACTCTTTTAAATTTGTACATTAAAAAATGATTTTTCTTTAATTATTATTGTTATTATTATGACTGTAACGTGTAAAAACAAACTTTGAAACAAAATAAATAAATAATATGTATTTGAAGTGACAAAGTAACGCAAACTAGAGGATGAAGTAGAAAAATTAAATGTAAATAAACATGTATTTTGTGTTAAAAAAGAGTAAATTTTGAATATTTTTTAATTTCTTCAATGATTCGTTCGTTAGTATAATTCGCAAATGTGTCAAGTCCATTTTTTTAAATTTTACTTGAGACACAAAAAACATTGTAACTTTGTAAGTTTTTAAAATTTGTAAACTTTTTAAACGCAATTATGTTTACAAAATAGCTCTCTTTAAATGACCTAGGTCAGTAAATCAATTAATTAAAAATTAATATTTGTGGAGTTAGCATGTGCTTTTAATATTTTTCGTAGTTTTGTGACTTAGCGTTTTTGCAAATCACAAAATAACAACAACTTTAAACTATACAATGACATTTTTTGTTGTCGTAAAATATGTATTTTGTGTAGTCTTACCGTTCTGCATTAAAATCTCATTTTTGGAAAGAAGTGGACTTAGCGTCTTTGCGAATTATACTAACGATGGTGGTACACATCGTATATATGTTTGGACACCACTGAAAAATATGTTTTTTGTAGAGAAAAGGCTGTTCATGATTGAAATTGTTGTTTATTGTTTTAATTTTGTCTCAACTGTTTTTTTGCTCTGCTTTCAAAGACTTGAAGCTGCCGAGTTGCTGTTTGTCGTCTACGTTTTTAAACATATATACTATAGCCGCCATACGTATAAGCATACATGCATATGGATGTTGCATACATACATAACTGGCCATTACAACTCCTCAGTCAGGATTACGGCCTATGTTGTGTGTTTTGATTTTCTACATGAGTGACGAATGTTACTATTTAAAATCAACACCAAATAATAGATTTTGAGAAATTTTTCAGTGCAATTTCGAGTTCTTGCCTGAAGTCTACTGTCACAGTCATATTTCGATTTGTTGGATTTGTCTGACCTGGAGTTTGAGTCGTTGGCCTTCTGTCTGATAAGAAAACACATTACCTACTAGACGTCGAATTCGAGTTTGGGTTCACTACTCAGAACGAACGAATAGCTACTATCCGCATCAGAGCAAATTTTTAGTATCAGCTAAACTTGTGTTCATGCCCCTAAGGTAAAAAAGGACGATCCTGTTAAAGATGTCTTCCATGCTAATGACGTTCTAGGACGTACATAACAAGTGAACTGCTCATGACTCCAAAACCGTTCGCAGATATTAATGAAAAGGATGAGCAGAAAAGTATCTTCAGTCTCCTTGTTGAAAAGTTCAGCCTAAGTACGACCACTACCTCTGATCTCACTCCTTGTGGAGATAGCCCTCGGTTTCAAGATGCCACCCCAATGAAACTAATGGTACAATGAAGAGCTGCAACGAAAAGCGATGCTACGCGGCCACTGTTGAGAACCACAGAGAGAAAGAGAGAGATAGAGAGAAGAAGGGATGAGAGACGTTCAGACGAAAGAAGAGGGAGCAGGAAAGGTAAGAGCGTGAAGAAGTCAAGTTGTGTAGATGGAGGTTCAGTGGGAAATTTGGTAACAGATTCACAAGGGGTGCAGAAATTATGTAGACAACAATTCTCTTCCCTTCTGCTAGGCGATGGCAACTCGGTTTCCGTCTTTAGCGATGATGTACCGAAAGACGGTGTGAAGATAATGACGGTGTGGCGACTCCGCCGCCAAGCCATGAATAGGTCAAAGCCGCGATTGTGCGGCTTTCGAACAATAAAGCTGTAGGCCCTTATGGCCTGCCCACCAAATTGTTTAAAACCGGATGTAATGTGTATTTAGCGCGCATTTAGCAGCTATTTTATAAAGTATGTCTAGAGCGAAGTTTGCCCAAAAGTGTCATCTGCCCTGGCCTGAAAAAGGGAGACCCTACGATATACGCCAGCTGCAAAGGTATAAGCCTTCTAGGTATCGCATATAAGCTTCTCACGTCAAAACAGTGATTTGACCTTATCGTAAATATAACATCGTCCAAATCTTCACATTACATTAAATTGTAGAGAAGACGCATGAAAAACAAGTCGATAAACATCATCTTATTCACGACTACAAGGCAGCATTCGATGGTCTATAAGCAATCGTGTTTTTTCAGCAATGACGTTGAACAACTTCTATTGGCCACCTATCTCAGCCTTCTGATACGGTGCAAGTTTTCAGACCCTTAACACCATCGTCATGGAAAGTGTTCTGCTGGAGTGCATGGCACTATTTTCCATAAAAGTTTCCACTTGCGTACGCTGAGGACATTGAAATCATAAGATATACCAAGGGAAATGTTACTGAGATGAGTGTGGCAGTAAATGAGGACAAACGAAGTATATATTGTAGTCAATCACTCATCCTTTTTGTGTGGCATGGAAGCAGAGGCTCCTGGGAGGATGTGTTAAGGGAAGCCGAAATTCGTTAATCAAGTTCTTAATGGCCAATTAATTAAGCAATAGGATAACACTGACAATGTTATTTAACGAGTTTAGCCACTTCTCCACGATACTTCGAATACTTTAGATAATGTCGAAATTTTAAACAAGTTCAAATGATTTATTAGTTTCAAGTGTGAAATTTTAACACGCTCATTTCAAACGCTCTGAATTAAAACATAAAATACAGAACTAAAAGTCTATACGATGATCTTCAACTAATCGTAATACTGCAAATAGGTCTTTTATAGGAAAAATAATGTAATAGTAATTTATTTATTTTTTTTGTTCATTCGTCGTCTTCATATAAGCGCGATTGTACTAAACTTGGCATCTTTCTGCCGTCAGTCGTGTACGTGTTAGTTATTACTTCTGTTCCGTTCCGTTCTGTTACGGACGAATCTGTTAAAATCAAAAATTTGTTAACTATTTGTATGCACTTACTTACTTACTTAATTGGCCATAACAACCCAATTAATGGATTTCGGCCTGCCACAAAACATCCTTCCAGGCGCCTCTGCTTCTTGCGCGCCTACGCCATTTGGTCACACCAATCGATGACAAGGCTTCCTAGATTTGGTCCTTCCAACGGATACAAGGTCGTCCTCTTTGCCGACTTCCGCAGATCCCCGCATCAAATACCCATCTCGCCGGAGCATCCTTCTCTATTCGAACGACATGGCCGAGCCAGCGCAGCCGCTGGATATTAATACGCTGCACAACGTCTATGTCGTTGAGGAGCTCATACAGTTCACTGTTGTATCGGATGCGGAAATCTTTGCCTACTCGCACTGGACCGAAGATCTTACGTAGGACTTTTCTCTCGAACACTCTCAAGGCTGCTGCATCGGTGCTTAGTAAAGTCCATGCCTCTGCGCCATAAAGAAACACGGGTAGGATGAGCGTCTTGTAGAGTATCAGTTTCGTCGCACGAGAGAGATCTTTGTTACTCAATTGCCTATTGAGACCATAGTAGCACTTGTTGGCAAGAGTGATCCTGCGCTTATCCCCAGACTGATATCATTTTTGGTGGTAACGGCGGACAAGATAGTTAATTCCTTGACTACATCAAAATATGTTATCGACCGTAATCTGAGAATCAGTACGCCGCATTTCTCTACTTGTCGATACATATACTTTGTTTTGCCCTCATTTACTGCCAGACCCATCTTCGCAGACTCCCTTTCAAGAGCGCTAAAGGCAGCAGTAACTCATTCACTTGATACGCCCTATGATATCAATGTCGTCAGCGTAAGCAAGCTACTAGACACTTTTATGGAAGATAGTGCCATTGCCATGCACTCCCGCCTTTCGCAAAACATTCTCCATGACGAAGTTGAAATGGTCGCATGATAAGGGATTCGATTCGGAGAGGTCCATTCCTATCTTGACAGAGCTACAAGAATTGCTCAAGTCAGTCTGCATAGTCTTATCAGCTTCGCAGGTATACCGAGCTCAGACATTGCGGCAAAAACACGATCCCTTATGGGGCTATCAAAGGCTGCCTTTTAGTCGACAAAAAGATGGTGTGTGTCGACTTGTTTTTTCGTGGTCCTTTCAAGGATTTGGCGTAGTGTGAAAATCTGGTCGATGGTGGACTTGCCAGGTCTGAAGCCGCACTGATAAGGTCCAATCAGTGTTTTAACAAGTTGCTTCAGTCGTTCACACAATACGCCTGTAAGAACTTTATATGCGATAGGGATAAGACTTACACCGCTGTAGTTGGCGCATAACGCAGGGTCTCCCTTTTCAGGACAGGACAGAGGACACTGAGGTTCCAATCGTTGAGCAGACTTTCCTCTAGCCATATTTTGTAAATAAGTTGGTGCATGCGCCCTACCAACTCATTACAATCAGTCTTAAGCAATTCAGCAAGAAGGCCATCGGGTCCTGTCGCTTTATTGTTTTTAAGTCCATTATCGCGACTTTGACTTTTCATCATCGCCTTGTAGCAGAGTAGAGTGTTTCCTCCACAACCTCAGCACCCCCTGCGTATATGTAACCATGTTTCCATTCTCATCCTTGCAGGAGGACGCTCCGGGTTTATAACCCTCGGTTAGACGCTTAACCTTTTGATAGAACTTTCGAGCGTCATTCCTACATCTGTATATCTCGACTTCCTCGCGACACTCCTCATCGTACCATTGATTTCGTTGGGGTGGGCGTTGGAAACCAAGGACTGTTTCCGCAGTAGTGCGCAAGGAGTGGGAGATGTTGGCCCACAGTCCACCAATGTTGCTGAGATTAGATACGGAACGACGGAGCTTATCTGAGAGTTGAACGGAGAACGCCTTAGCTGTCCTTTGTGAGCGCAACTTCTAAACGTCCAGCTTTCGCAGTGTATTAGAGCGCGCAGACCTCGAGGCGCTAATGCGCACTCGGAACTCGTCGAGATGCTGGAACTTGTTGCTGTATACTACGCGCCGCGGCGAAATCAATCAGCCTCATACTATTGGAGGTAGTGTTCGCGTGGAGGCTGTCCGACAGTCGGGCCAAAGATACCTTCCCGCCCGACCTTCGCATTAAAATTTTCGAAGACGATTTTGGCGTCATGGGCCGGGCACTTATCATACACGTCCTCGAGTTTAGTGTAGAAGGCATCCTTAACCACAGCGTCCTTTTCTTCCGTCGGGGCGTGAGCACAAATTAGGCTGATGTTGTAGAATTTTGCCCTGATGCGGATTGTGGCTATAATTTTGTTCACAGGCGTAAACTCAGAGACAAGATGGTGAAGTCTCTTACTAACCACGAGTCCGCATCCGAATTCGTGCTTATCAACATGGCAGCTGTAATACACATCGCAGGATGCCAGCCTTTTGCATACTTGTCCTATCCATCGCATTTCCTGTATGGCAGTGATGTCCGTCCTACATTTCATGAGGGCATCCGCCAACTGGGCGGAAGCGCCTACCCTGTGAAGGGTGCAGACGTTCCATGTGTCTATTCTTAAATCGTAGTCCTTTAAACGTTTGCCGTGGTCGTCAACTTTTAGGGGGATCCTTATAGATGATTCACTGGATTTATTATTTTTACGTGGTGGGTTCCAAGCCCTACGCGCACCCAAATTTAATGTCCAGGGGAATGGACTTCGCTGCACGCATTAGTTAACATCTAGCGGGTGCTAGAATACTATCCAGGAGGGGCCACGAGGAGGCTGCGTGTCAACTTGAATACAGCGAGACAAGGATCGCCCTGGTGGTCGCCACGTTGACCACAGTCAGAAACTTTACCTTGTTTGCATGCAATGCATCCCATCCCAATGTTGTATATTTTATGTAAGTAACAGCAAAAACAGCTGACATCTGTGTTAAAAATATAAACAAAAAATTATGATTTTTTATTTAATTTATTATATTTTTAATGTAGTAAAAGTTAACAAAAACAAAAAATAAATCATGAAAAATTAATCTCTTTAATTGGTATTCTGTACAAATTCTGATATTCTGTACAAATGGAAATACTCGGATTATAAAATATTTTATAATTTATACCAATACAGTAAATCTAAAAAACCAAAACTGTATCGCCCCCTCTGAGTACTTCTTAAAAAAGAAAAAACTTAAACCATATTAATCGAAGTCGGTACGTTATTTAGGTGAGGCATGAAAAGAATAATAATAATAGGTCCGAATAATGTGTAGCGCTGGCGAAGTTGTAGTTGTTGTACTCGTTTCAAAACAAAAACTAACAGACATATATTTTATATATTGTTACGAAAATGGAAATGGTGTAGCATCGTTTAACATTTTAATGTTAAAGCTCCAAAAACAAAACAACGGACTTGTTTACTTCATTAACAAATAAACAACAACATCAGCATAATAAGAAAAAGGAATAAACAAGTAAACAACAAACAACAACAACTCTGAAGGGACGAACGTAAACAAGATACAAAAACAATAAAGAAGAAAGCATGTGTGAATGTAAACAACATGTTTACATATGCAGCTATAAATAATCGTATTAGCCGACTTATAGGTATCTCTTAAAGGGGGAGGATTGTAGTGCCCATTTTCGGCGGGATTGTCATTTTCGAACTCAACTTACTCACCAAATTTTATTCGTCTACGATCAATATGTACCTTAACACTAAGGGGAGAATGAAAAATAGATGTTGTCAGATTCTCAGACCTACTCTACACAAAATTTCATGAAAATCGGTTGATCCATTTCGGAGTAGTTTAACCACTATCACCGTATTAGATAGTGTTATATATGTTTTTTCTTTGTTTTCAAATAGGTTGTCCTAATGACATGCCAACTAAACTTAGCCTTTGACAGATGCATCCACGATTAGACAGGGGTCAAATTATCGCATACGTGATCGAGTTTCGTCACGTACCGAAATTTTATCAAAATGTACTAGATTTTTTACAACCGAATAGAAATAAAACATAGGTTTAATACATAACAATCTTAATTTTAGTGACAATATATATTCTTAAAACATAAATAAAATTTATTTAAAATAAGCAATGGCTACATTTCTATCATTGTGTTTATCGTCGTCTGATTCTGAATACAATTATAGCACAGTACGCATTTGGAAAGAAATGAGTGATAAAAGCGATCCAATGTCTATGTCGACTAATGTGCATGTAAATTACATTATCAAATTGTATTTTAAATAATATTTATTATTTTTTCAGATTTATTAAGCGCTTTAGGCTTTCAAAGGAAGTGTTTCATTTTCTTATTTCAGAACAATGTTTCAAAAACCATATGTCCACCTCCCTACCACCAACTTTGCCACTTCTGGATAGTGGAAGTTTACAACATACTATTGGAAATGACTACCTGATGGGAATGTGTTAAAGCGCAGTTTGCAAAACGGCGAATAAAAAAATGAAATTGAAGACCAAGTATGCCCAAAGTTCATTAAGTTTCTCCCTAATGAATAATTTTTATGTATGGAATCATTCATGCAAAAATTTAAACTTCCTGGAGGTAAATGTATAATGTTATATTAACGTAATATCTTATTTATCTATTTTACATGCTTCTTTCGACATTTTAGTGATAGGATGTGTTGATGGTACACATTTTGGACTTCAAAAGCCATCAGATAATGAGCATATGTTCTTCAATCGAAAGGGATACCATAGCATCAACTCAGTGATTGTATTGTTACGTTTTTACCTTTTAAAAACGTTTGAAATATGAGCTCGTAGATTGCAAATAAATATAAAAAGAAATTTGTGTTCAGTTTCAAACGAAATATGAAAAAATATTTCTTCGGCGACTTCCTCTCAGCAGATTTCTGGCAAAAACTCTGAATGTAAATAAAATTGCCATGAGAAGTTTCTCAAAAAATCTGTCGTTCGAAGTCGACTTTAAACTGTAGGTCCCGCCACTCATGTATTAAATTAACACACACAACATAATTCAGTTTAAGAGCAACAATCCTTTGGCTGTTGCTTTTCCTTGACTGCAATTTGGTAATTTGTTTTTCGCTAAATTAGGATGATCGATTATATACTGTGCCAAAACATATTTTTGTTTTCTATTTATTATATTACTATTAGTTCTACAAAATAATTACAGTTTTATTTTATTTCAAACTTTAAATATAATAACAAACTTACATTTTTATAAATTTTTTGCACGTACAATTAATGAATAATTTTTATGTATTTGCGCCAAAATAAAAATATTTTTTCGATAGTGCTCAACTTGCGAGAAAAATTTAAACAGCTAATACTCTATTTTGTAGTCGCCGTAGTCTAATAGGTAGTGTGTTGGCTTATTAGACGAAAGGCCAGGGTTCGAATCCCCGGTTAGACATCAAAAACGAAATATGAAAAAATATTTCTTCGGCGACTTCCTCTCAGCAGATTTCTGGTAAAAACTCTGAGAGTAAATAAAATTGCCATGAAAAGTTTCTCAAAAATCTGTCGTTCGGAGTCGACTTTAAGCTGTAGGTCCCGCCACTTATGTATAAAATTTACACACACAACGTAAGTGGTGTGAGAAGCTAGGCCGTAATCCTGACTGAAGGGTTGTAATGGTCAATTATGTATGTAATACTCTATTAGAACCCCGTTATCATAAGCTATCATCTCAAATTACGGTAGTACTTATTCGATGACGAATGCGGTAATCCCAATTAAAAAATTTACAATCAATATTACTCGATCACTTATGCGGTAATTCGGCCCCGATATCGATATTCGATATATCGATATATTATATATCGATTTTTTATTTTCTTTTTTATAAGGCTTATTATTTTTTATTTTTAAATTATCGAAATTAAAATATTTTCTTGATAATTTTATTTTCAAAAACTATGTTTACCAGTTAGTTCGATTGGTTAATTTTTATTGATTGGTAGATTATTTTGATTTTTCGTTTTTAAAATGGGGTTGATTAATAATGCTTCTAGTTTATGTATGTAGTTTTGTGGCTATTAATTTCACAAAGATTGCCTGATTAGGTGTTTGAGATTGAAACCTTACTGTCCCGTTTGTAATAGTAGAGTGGGCACTAAAGGTATACAGAATGATACTAAATCAATTCGGATATTAGTTCCATGAATGTCTCGGATGTTACTATTGTAGTTGATAATCCTTCAGGAGAATGTTCACCATCAGAATCTATACAGCAGGTTAAATAAATGAGGTTGTGTCAACAATAATTCCTCTATGAGTCGAAGCTCAGCAAGCACAATTATTACCGACTTGTATGGCTTACGATTAAAGGGTTAAATATTTATAATTAAATGAAAATTTCACAGATGGACCATCTATAAAACGAGTCAAACACAACTATTTGAACCGATTTAACACACAATTACTCAACGAAATTTTTTCACATCCAGCACATTTCAAGGAAGGAACATTCCTTTACTTCCTTGAAACAGATAACTTTTAGAGAGTTTTTAGGGCTAGATCCTAATAACAGTCAAACTATTTCTGTTGTATATTTAACTTATTGAAATTGTTAGGAGACTGGACATAAATATCAATATTGCTTGTTCAAAAGAAGAATATTTTGTTATGATTGTGGTGCTTCTAATACAAAGTGTGGTCCAAGCAACTCGAACAGGTGTGCATCGAAGAGTGAATCTGTTTTGTGGTATTAGTTCTAAACCTGTGAGATTAGATTTAGAATCTGATCGTCGTTATCGTAAACTAAAGTCCATAATATTTAGGGGTAAAGAAAAACCCATTACTATTTTCATTATACCATCTCTCAATTGTGGTTTATTTTTCACAATTGATTTTTTGAATGTGTATGATTTATTTCCATCAGATTTAGCGCAATTCTGAGATAAATTAAATAGGAAGTCAATCGTTAACTCCTATACAAAATCAGCAATTAAATCATTGCCTAATTTGCCATAGGGTGGTTTAGGAACAACAAATATAATGTGCATCAATCACGTGCTGGATAGAGTTGATTCCTCCTCATCTCAAAACGAAAGTTTATCTTGACGATTTTCTTGTGATTTCGAAAGCCTCGTTAAAGGCTCATTGTGTTGTTAATGCTTGCAGCTCGTAGAATTAGAGAGTCAGGGGTGCCAACAAACATTGAGAAAAGTAACCTTTGTGTACAGTTAAGTATTTAGGCCATGAGGTTGTAAATGGAACTATTTGTACCGACACGTACATAAACAAATTTGTATGGAGCATTAAAGCGCAACAAACTTTTGAATTTTTGAATTTAAGCTCTACCCCTATTTAATATAGTCCTGATTTCTCACAGCCATTTTTCATTATTGCGATGCATGTACATCCCGTATAGCAGGAGTATTGGTACAGAAAAGTGGGAAGGGTGATGAGTATTCTTTAGGTGACGAGATTCCAAGAAGCTTTACCAAGCTCAGCGTAACTGTTCACTTACTTACAAGAATGCTTAGCGGCTTTGTAAAGTATAACAAAAATTCAGAGCATATATTTAAAAGCATGAGTTTACGGTAATTTCTGCCCGTGCGTTATTAAAGTGTGTCATGTGTCAGACAGACTTAGGTTCGAGCTTAGTTAGTTGGACAAATACAGTGTTATAAATTGAATATTCATTCGAACAGTTTTGACAGCAATAATATCTTATGTCGATCCCAATCGAAAGAATTGGAACAAATTAATTTAAAGCATCCGTTCATCAGTTAAAGCAGTTGAATATGTTAGATGAGGTTAAAGATTTGAATGGTTGGCCCATTGGACACTTCATGCTTAGGATTTAAAACAGTGAGTTAAATTGTTTTAGTTTTTCTTGTTAGCGTGATCAGTCATATGAAGTTAAGAATTCACCCCTTTCGAATTTTGGCAGGTGCGCTTGCCTTGTTATTTATTATATGATTTTTACCTTCCTTTTTTACTTCTTTAAATTTTCAAAATTTCAAATTATAATGAACCGTTAGACGACGCCATCTCGACGTGAAACATGAAAGCGAATCTTCTGTATAGTCGTTGTTTGATTTGATTTAGACCTTTACACTACTATAGATTTTACCAATCTTTGAATTAAAAACATTAACTTTTGTTGAAGTAATTACGTTTAGAAATGACTTATGCAAAGAACATTATGAAAAGTAATTTAAAAACAGAAAGTAAAAAAGAAAACAGTTAAGTTTGTTGATACAAAAAAAGATTATATTTTTATTTAAGTTAAATAAACTGTATTTATTAAATGTCAAAGCATAAGGGATTTACTAAATTCAAGTAATTCATCTCAGACAAAAGTAGTACTAATGAGGGATATTATAAATAGATAATACACGATAATCAGATAATAGACAAAAAATTTAATTGGTTTTTCTACTAAAAAATATTTTAGTATGTACAGCTGAAATTATCTAATTAGAAATATCAAAAAATTATGTTTACTAAAATATATTTAAAAAAATATAATTCTGTTGCCAAAGATTGGATGGTGCGATTTTTATTTCTTATTTTTTTTTTCCTTTGCGTTGTTAGTATCTCTCTCTTTTAATTATGTTTAAAAAAATTTTAATTTTATTTTTTTACTTTTGAATTATAGTAATTTGTCGATTTTGATTTGATTGATTTTTTTTTTGTCAGTCAAAACATTTTTTATATACATAATTAAATTCAAATAGTTTTTCATTCCCCGTTTTGAGTATATTTTCTATAAGGAAAAAAGGAAAAAAAAACTACATAGAGTGGAAGAAACCGAAGTGCCTGGGCTATTGTTGAACTTTTAGCTTGGGGATAGATCAGAAAAAAGCCGAAGGGGTGTTTCAATGCAATATAATTGGTTTAATTCGCCGTCGATAGAAAAACTAAAAGAGGAAAATTTTGAAAAAACTGAAAAAATCAAGGAAAAGTGTTAATTATTATTATTATTACCAATAGCATATATTTTAAGAAAATATTTAAGAAATTAATACACAATAAACCTACATATATATATATATAAAAGTAATAATAATAACTCATACATAAGTGAACTATGGTAAAATACAAAAAAGAGAAAATACAACAAAGAAAACTGTGTTAACAGAAACCCAAGGCGAATTCATTCTAAGAGGTGACCATAATAATACAATAAATACAACAATATAAAAACAACAGGCATTTTGTTTTTGTTAAAAAGTAATCATCTTGTCAAAAAAATTAACCCTCAAACCTACTTAAGAAATTCATTAAGGCAATTAAAAAAAATAAATAAATTTTATGTACTGAAAATTCTCATAATTTCGATGTCATG
>QOCX01001186.1:0-36324 GCA_005959815.1 Sarcophaga bullata | reverse complement strand
GAGCTATTATTATAATAGAACCGTATAGCATCCAAGTTAGCTGTGGTTTGCTTAAGGCGGTTGAAAATTTTTCATAACCTAGCCTAGCTCCACTTCAATAATATTCGCTTAACTTTCCAGATCTTCTAGTTTTGTTAAGATGTTGGAAATCTTGTGCGAGAACCAGAAATGTTATCTGGGTAAACAAACTGCCTGAATTGACTCCAAAGATTCCAAATAATTGCTCTTCTCACTGAACAGATTTGATTCATCACATCATACATTACGAACCAAAAGTTGATGAACAAGTAAAGTGATAAAGTGATGCTCCATTGTGAACAACTAAGAGTTCTGCACGCTCAAGCATAACTCTGACTATTGGAATAATTTTCGGTGTTTATTTAATTTTATTACTCAGTGTATTGCAATTTGTATTGCAAAAAAACAAACTTCAATGAGTTAAAAGTGCCTTCAAATGCATTTGAAAGGTAAAAAAAATTGAATGAAAAAAAATATTCTTTTCACACAATACAATCAACAACAACTGCAATATGAAACAACAACAATAACAACAACTATAATGGAAAATTTTATTTTATTTTATTGCAATTCTTTGTTGTTGCTATTAATGTTTCAGTAGCACTGGTACGACTACCAGCACATGTCCATGTCGTTATCTTATAGAAGAAGTGTTATCAACACGATTAATATTAAATTGTTGTATTGACGTAGAGAGACCATACTTGCCTGCAAGGCATACACAGTCTAGGCAAGACAAATAAAATTCCAAACACTTAATACAGGGTGACACATACAAGTGACCATAATGGAGTGCTTAATGTCAGTGACATTAATTTTTACGATTACGTTATTAAAGAGAACGTAGAAAGAAGAAAATGTAAAGGAAAAAAAAGGAAATAAAGATCGAAAGTACAAGAAGATTAAAGACAATTTGTTATGTGAGAAGACAAGAAACATAAACAGGAAAATATAAAACTGGCTTGCCATTCGCCCGTGTGTATAATGATACGGTAACTGTAGTGGTTGTTAGTTTCCCTTTAAAAGCATTGAAGCATTGAATAACTTTTGATGATTATATGGGAAGAATAGGTTCCATGTGGGATTCTTATTGAATGAAAAGAATACAAGCAAATAAATACAGAGCCTTAAGGAAATTTTTAATTCAATTCCCCTGAAAGGTATCGGCGACAGAAAGGAACTTGACATTTGACGTACAAAAAATAAAAATAATTGCCAATTAGTGCAATACAGTGGGCTTAAAGCCATAAAATGTTTTATAAAATTATTTAAAATGGAAATACAAACGAAAATACTTAAATTTTGGTTTTCTTACTGCAACAAATAGTGACAGATAGTAACCTCTAATCCATGCGGTGCAAGCGTGATTGAATCGCTCTAGAGTTTGGTAAAAATTTAACAATTTCTGCTAAAAACAAATCCCTGATATTGACGTCATTCCTACCCTCTTGTAGAGGTGCAATAGCACTGCGACTGCACGGTCTACTGTACAGCCCTCACTCTATAAATGTAGGCTGTTCCCCTAATGTCTTTTCAATAATATTCGCTAAACTTTCCCGATCTTCTAGTTTTGCTTAGATGTTGGAAATCTTGTGAAAGAAGAAAAACAAAGATTATCTATGCAAACAAACTGTCTGAATTGGCATTTAAAGATTACAAATATTGCCCTATTGCGCCTGAAAAACTTCAGGGTGGTCGGTAACAGTAAGCCTAACTATGTTATGTTAGTGAGAGATAAAATCTCAAAGGCTTTCCTGGTAAGACAGAATGAAAAATCATTTGTTTTTTATATTTGAAAACCAATGATGAAATTTGTTTGCTTTCTCCGGGATTCGAAACTAATTTACTCGTGTTTGCAATTTCCGAATAGCTGTCTTGATTATTAAGTAAACAGGCATTATGGTAGAAAGACTGATGACCTCTGCTCTCCTGCTAACTGCTCTTAAAGAGCTGCTTTCTAATACTTCCTATCCCAATAAACACAAACATTTTCTGCAGATAACAAAAGAAAAATGTTTAAAGAAATTATTGAAAATGATGCGTTTGCTCCACTGTGCCGTGCACACTGTCATTGTAATGATTTATGCGCGCATACAATGTGTACTCGAATGAGTGTAACTCTGCTGTCATCACCAACACTTCCTGTATTGTTGACTTAACAAATAAGAAAAAAAGCATGGAAGAAGGAAAATAAAACTGAAGCCTTCAATCGCAGAAAAAAAAAACTTTTCCATAAAAAGGAAAACATTTTCACATGAACATGAAAAACAGTGTGACCTTCGAAAGTAATAAAAAAAAACAGTGAAATCCAAACAAATTAAACTCATAAAATAAAAATTCTCTAGCAGTATACCAACCAACCAACCAGGAATGACAGAGAAAAGGTGGTTCGAAACAGGAGTGAAACAGGAGGCCATTATATTGTTGTGGGTACAAAATTGCATTTGGCTCCAGTATTGTGTATAGTGCCCTGTTTTATGGAGTGACATTAAAGTTAATAAAACCAATGAAAAGTTCTCAACAAAACAACAAAGCAAACAATACAGAACACAAGACACAAAACACAGGCTAGTAGTATAGCAGACCACCCTGATGAAATGGAAAAAGAAAGAAGAGTAAAGAAGAAACAGAAAGCCAAGTTAAGTTGGTTTACTTTACATTACGATGGCACTTCATAAAAATAATTTTTGAAACTTGAAACTTATTTTTCAAATGGTGGCAGCATCCATCCAACTCACCACAACTAGTATGCATCACAGCAACAATAATGGAAAGAGGGAGGGGATTGTCATTAAATTTTATGACTTTTAAAAATTATATTCAAACACTTAACAACACTAAGAAAAACTACTTCAAAACACTCCCAATGTATCAATAATTTTTTACTGTCCCTATATTGGCGTTTTTTTTTTACTGAATGGATCTGCAATTCCGCATCGTTTATATGGCTTTTGCAAAACTAATAGGAGTAGAGCAGCTGAAGAGTACTTTTTACAATCTCTCCACATGTTTTTTCATGTTGCCAGCAATATTTTCTTTTCTTTCTTTAAGCAACAACAAAAACAAATCTCATCAAGTGATTGTCAACAACGATTTAAAGCCAACTAAACGAACGCTTGCCAACTAAACGAAAAAAATGTGAAGGAGAATGAGAAGAGAAGTTTATCTAGGACTTGTTCACATCTTTTTAAAAGGATTTACAACACCCTCAGCTATTTTGCCACTTTATTTGTCAATTTCTAAGTAGAAAGAGGGAAAAAGTTACACAAAAAACACAACACAAAGGAAAAAACCAATAAAAACATAGCAATTGGCCTTGATTCGCCTTTTTCTTCTTTTGATTACATTAGACCAAGGGATAGTAGACAAATGATGGCCAAAATCATTTCAGGGCTTGTAAATAAAAATATTATTTGGAGTCCTAAAGTGTTTTAAAGTGTAACAATTGTAATGTCTGATAGGGAATATACCCTAAGGGGACACTGCCTAAACTTTCTAAGAGATATTCATTGTTGATGAATATTTTTGGAGGAGAAAAGAACCTTAAGGTTAGAATGGGTCACTTTCCCCTAGACAGAACCAGACTCTTCCATGATTTCAAGAAATGTTTCGCATTGAAACAGAGTACTTAAACTAAACAGAAAGCCTATGGCATGGAAGGATGTGCTCAATTTAAATTGAAGAGAATGTACAGAAGGCAACACAATACAATCAAACAATCAGACTGCCAACCTAGGCGATTGCTTGAAGTTTAATTTACGATTAATACGGGATGGTCTGGGCGAGCAGAATCAACTAAGCGAGAGATATTCATGCAATGAACAGATAGATGAGCTTCTGAGAGAGTGTAAGGGATTTTTCACAAATCGTCTTTGGCTGAATATGTTTTTGTCACCAAATTCTGGTTATCCAAGAATTCTTTTTCGTAGATTCTCTAGTATAATGACAGCGGGAAGGAAGTGTGGAACTTAAATTTTATAGAGAAACGTGAAATAAGTTGAAGCACTTCTAAACTTTTGTTTTTAAGCCATTAATAATGGGAAAGAAATTCGAAATCGAACTATCGCAGGAAGCATTGGATGTCAGTGAAGTCGCCGTAGTCTAGTATTCAGTATGTTGAGGCCAGGGTTCAAACCCCAGGTCAATTATCTTCAACAAAACTAAACATGAAAAAATATTTCTGGCGGCGACTTCTTCTCAGCAGATTTCTGGCAAAAAAAATCTGAGAGTAACATAAAAATTGGCCATGAAAAGTTTCCCAAAAATATCTGTCGTTGGAGTCCGACTTTAGACTGTAGGCCCCACCCATTGATGTATGAAGTTAAGACGACACAACATAAGTGAAAGAAGAAAAGAAAGAAGAGAAGCTGGGTCGTAATCCTGACTAAAGGGTTGTAGTGCCCAATTATGTACGTACGTGCTCAGAATACGAAACGCCTGAAGTTTGAATTGTGGAATCTGTGATGAGGAGAAAGAAAGCAGAGCATGAAACAGGTTCCAAGTATATTGAATCACTAGTAAACCATTTCCGAATGAAATGTGTGTATCAAGCACTAGTTAGGAAGATATCCTGCCTAATGGCAGTGCCTGAGGATATCCTATATAAGATTGGATGGATGCTATGGGTCCTTTAACTCTGTAACTTTCTGGCAAACTATTTGCTATCAATACGTACACTATTTGGCAACAAAAACAACAACCATAAAATATTATCCTTTAAAGAGCCTTTTTCAATAACTTTATAAAATTCATTTCCCATCTACGCTTTATTGGACGCCATGCACATAATTTCAGGTTATCATCAATCCTTGTAATTCTTGTCAAATTGTTTGCTTGTATTGTAGTTTGTCTATCAATTTCTCTGTCATATCTTGTGCCACCATTTGTAATTTCATTTTTTCTTTCTTTATTGTGATTATTATTATTACAAGAACTTTTATTTGATTCTTCTTTCTTTCTTACTTTCCGTATGTCTGTCTGCCTGTCTGTCTGTCGGCCTGTCTGTCTGTCTAAAGGCAATAAAATTACAAAAGAAAACTACAATAATTTCGATATTACAATAGAACTTAAAGGGGAATGGGGAGCGGTTATACGGTCTTTGACCATGTACTGCCATAATATTGTATGAAGAATGGAAATCAATTTCCTGTCAAGCAAAAGCGGGAGAGAGAGAGAGAGAGAAAAGAAAATCTGAAAATCACAGAATCAAAGAATAAATAAATATTGACCAACCGGCTGCGGTGGTTTAATCTAAAAAACTTGTAACGGAAATTTATTTATTAACAGAAGAAGAAGAAAAAGAAATAGAAGAAGCAAAAGCAAAAGCAAAATATTATGCCAGTGGCTGCCTGTAAACAATCATTAAAAGTGAGTGTTATTCGCACGGTCTATGAACACAAAATAAAATGAAAAACTTTTCGTTTATTTTACACCAAGGAATCAAATCAAGTTAAAGCAAGAAATTATCAATGAAATCCAATTGAAATATTCGTTGTCAATGTAAGAAAGAAATGCTTTTTAATAAAATGATTAAAAAGTTTACAAAGAGAATGATACTGAAGGGAATATAGCCCCCAATATAGCTCTTCATACATCACATCAAACAACAAAACACTTTACTTTGTACGAACTTCGAACTTATTTGGACAAAAAAAAGGGGAGAAAAAAAATTCTGTCAAAAGCAATGTGACAGCTGTTTGGCATAGAAAACGTTTGACACGTTTCGTTTAAATGTGTTGACACAGACATTGTTATGGCAGCTGGTAATAAATCTTCTTTATAAGCTTACCCAACACACATTGCATCACACTCTGCATCAAAATGTTGCATAAACAGCAGACTAAAGCAAGAATTTTAAAGAAATGAACACGAGTAAAGAAAAGAAATTGGAATTGTTGAAAATCCTTTTCAATGCAATATTTAACAATAATTAAAGCATTTAATCAAGCAAATCCCCCAAACAGTATTCCAATGTATCCCTCCTAATGGAGAAGGATTTGTATTTCGATTTTTATTTCAATAAATCAAGCAGAAATTGCACCAGCATCAGCACAAGTTAGCAGCATTTGTAATGCATCAACGATTTTGAAATTTAATGAGCAGCCTCATCAGCAGAAGAGAAGCAGAGGCAGAAGTATAACAGACGATAAAATTACATGAAAAGATTGAGTTGCTGCCTTAATGAGCTGCAACTCCTTCCCATTCTCATTCCTAATTGTTGACTATAAATGCCAGAGGTTAACTGTTTGGCTCTCTCACTCTCTCTCTCTTTCTCACTCTCTCTCTCTCCATCATCATCATTATTAACAATTTTCATGCATTTATTGCCATTTAAACCCATCATCACAGCATCGAATAGCAAAATATTGACATTATAATAGTTTTTCGTTGTTCCTTTATGTCGCTGTGTGCTTCTTGAATTTCAAAGTCATTCATCTTTTTCTCTTTCAAACTGTTATTCTCTCTCTCTCTTTCTCCCTCTCTTCATATAATACACTTAAACAGTGTTGTTCCTTATACTCCATTTTATAAATCCCTTTAAAGAGCAGTGCCATTAGGCGTTTACAACCCTGGAGTGAAAGCGGGTGCAGAGGAAGTAGAAGTAAAAAACTTTATTAAAAATTGTGTGCCTGATTGCATTCAATAACTGAATGCCGGACTAACTGACTGTCACACTAACTTATAGAGACTGCAAATGACTTGAAGTTTAACAATAATGAGCTCATTATCACCCGGTGTGTAGGTTTCTCTTCATTTTTCTTTTGCCTTTAATTTAATGACAACAACAACTGAAGAAGAAAACATGTAAAGCAACGTGTTAAAAGTAAGAAAATATCGAATACCACTTCCATTTCAATCTGTTTAAAGGGATCAGGGTTGGATTAGTACTGAAGAAAAGAGAACTGAGAAGGTAAAATACTTGTCTGTCTAACCTCCTTTAGGCATCTTTATTAGTTAACTTAACGGCAAAACGAAAGCAGAAAATATTTACGAAACAATAGAAAAAAAGAGACACAATAACAGATAAGCCTTGAAAACCTTGTCACGTCAGCTGTTGTTCGTTTTATCGCTGTTTATTGCCGATAGTTAACCTAGCAATATCAACAGCTTCATGGATTTAAAGAACTTTACAGGCTGAACACATCAAAGCCTATCGGACACTATTAAAGTAAATACGTGCCAAAGATCTGCAATTGATTGGTGTTTCGATAGGGACTGGTTGAAATAGACCACATACACCATCAGTCAGTGACTAAAATGAACGACAACACAACCGAGAATTTTGGGAACGTAGAACAAGTAGTTCAAACCATTGGTTCAAACCCCAACTCAGACATCTGAAACAAAACGAAATGTGGCCAATTTCGAATGGATTTTTAGGACTAAAAGTCTGCGTTTCTTGTAGCGTCCATTCCCTCTCAATCCCTGCACGACAGTCATCCTCGCCGTGCTTCTTTATGGCGCAGTGGCATGAACACTATTAAGCACTGATAAAACAGCCTTGAGTCCACATCGAGATGGCGATGATTTCGGCATTCAATTCAACGACATAGACGTAGTGCAGCGCACTAACATCCGGCAGCTACGCTGGCTCGGCCGAGTCGTTCGAATGGAGGAGAATGCTCCAGGGATACGGGTATTTGATGCGGAAATCTGTGGATTCGGCGAAGAGAACAACCTTGTTTGCGTTAAAAGCACCAAATTGGGGAAGCCCTATCATCAGTTGGTGGAACCAACTGGCATAGGCGCGCAAAAAGCAGAGATGCTTGGAAGAATGTTTTACGGCAGGCCGAAATCCGTTAATCGGGTTGTTAATGGCCAATTAAATAGGTAAGTAAGTAAGATCATAGATTGTTAGGTAGCACAAGTTAATTTTGTAACATATGTAGACGTCAAAGTTGTTGCTAATTCAGTACACAACAGTATGGCGGACAATTAAAATGTAAGGCTTTGGAGCCATTTGAAAAATTTCACACTAAAAAGCCGGTCACGGTTATACCAGTACAGGGAAAATATAGTTTCCTTCTATAAATAGGAATAGACAATCAAAGGACATCTTCCAGTCCTTCTTCAGTCATAGACAATCGCGCGATTCCATTCGTTTAATGTACATCATGTTCTAAGAGTCCCATTATTGCCAATGTCGATGAAATAATCTCAAGGGATAATGCTAAAATTGAAAAGTATTTCAATATATGAGAACCTCGTTTGTTCTTCCATTCATTAAAACTTCTTTCAGCGACCACTTTAAAACACATTCATAAACATCAATGCATTCATTGATAAAATCTATTAAAAGCGGGTCACTTATAACAACTTTTTCAATCCTAAATGGTCAAGAAAGTGTTGCTTTTCATTCAAATCTGTTAAGTATACCTTAAGCACCTTTAAGAAGCATAAAGCTGTTACAACACAGTTTCATCTTCTTAATCGACTTTAATAATCAAGTCCTTCGAAATAAGCAGATTGAGCTGTTTTAACAGGTCCTAAGACAATAAGGATGCCAGCTGTCATTGTGTGTCTGTAAAAATGTATTGGAGTGTGGTGTTGCCTGATCTTTTTAAGAAAATTTGTTGTTGTGAATGGCCAGAGAACTTCTGAAAAGATTATTTGAAGGGGAAATTAAATTTCCTACTTCAATTTGAAAAGCTATGATGATAAATAGGCCTTCAATCTAATCCAAAACAAACATATTTTAACACGTCAAATAGTTCGTTAAATAGGTTATGTTACAAGGTTTAAAAGACGTAATAATTTTATTTGTTCTTGTTGTTGTACAACTTACCAGTTTTAATCAATTTAAAGTTGGTATTATTTTGAGTTTTAAAAGCCTCACTTAAACTACTGTGACCATAATCCTTAAGTACACCATTATAGGACGCCATACTAGATGGTGGGTTAAGGAAACCACTACGTGGTCCCCTCCACCCAAAGAAATTACGACTTTTTTGACCACTTGAAAGATTTTCCCAAGAAATCTAAAACGTCAGCATCCAAAAGAAGAAATTTAAAAAGAAAAAATTTTATTTCAGTCAACATGTTCCAAAGCAAATGACACAGTAAATAAATATTAAAATAGAAAGAAGAAGAAAAAAAAGAAAACAAAAAAACAAAAAACAAAAATTTTAATTAAATTTTAAAGAAAAAACTTTACAGACATTTAAACAAAAAAAAAAAAAAAAAAAAAAAACGTTAAAAAATAAAAGCCAAACTAAAAACGTGCTGCAAACTGCTAACAAAATGTTGTTGCAAAAGGGAATGTTGGAATGTGCATAGCATGTCTGTATGCGTGCATGCTATGCTATGGAGTTCAGTCAATACCATACACTTCTCACACTCTCTGGGGCAATTTTAAGACCCCCCTCCCCCGCCCCCTCGGCTATGTTAAGCGAAAAATTTTGTTCAAATTTTTTTTTAATTTTTATTACGTTTTTATGTACTCAGGCAAGCTGCACTTAAGCTCTCATTTTTGTTGATACGCTGTAATAGAGTGAGAGAGAGAGGGAGTGTGGCTTTTCCATTTCAATGACTGACATTTATTGACGCTAAATGACAGGCGGATAAATGTTTTTAATGCATTTTTAATAAACAAACAAACAACAACAGCAACAAAACTACAACGACAATATATCATCAAACAATTTCCATGAATGCCTAACTAAATACTTGTAACTTGAAAGTGTGTTATTACTTTCAAGTCCACATTTATTTCACTCTGCACATTGCTATCGTTTAAAAAAGCGGATTTTCTTTAGATAACTTTCAAGAAATGGAAATTTTGTAGCAACAAAAAAAAAAAAAAACTAAGGAAATAATCTGTGTGAGAATTAAATTGTGTAAAGCACTTAGCATCCTGAAAACACAATCAAATACTTGGAATATTATTTAAGAAATGCTTCCTAAAAAATGGTTCTTAAAGTTAAATTAATCGTATTCTAAATAGAATAGGGATAAAGCGGCCTAATAGTAGCGTATTCAAACGACTGAAGAACAATTTCTATCCTCGTATTAGATAGGATGAAAACTCCTAGCAAAAGTTGCAAGACTTAGGGCCATTATTACAACTTGCCGTTAAAGTTGGATTTAGTTAAAGGTAACTTTAGCTAAAGTGAACTTTAAAGTCACCTTTAACTTTTTTTCGCTGTTACAAACTACAAAGGAAATAAAGTTAACTTTTTCAAAAATATGGCAGTACCGGGGCAATGCCGATAATACGGCTAGTTTTTGTTGTATATACTCATTTTATTTATATTTGAAGTTGCCATATTGATAATAATATATAATATGGCAAGTTCAAACATAAACTTAACTTTAAAAGTTAAAAGTAGAATGATCCTCCCTTTAGTTTAACGCTCACTTCTGGCTTATTGTCTGCTTATAATAATGAAAAACAACTTATCTGCCTGTTAAAAACCTTCCTTTAGTTAACGGCAAGTTGTAATAATGGCCCTTAGTTGTACTCACTACCAACCTTTTCATCAAATGAGGAGAACTTAAAAGGCCTAAAAAAGCCAGAACTGAAGTTGCACCCTTAAGCCAGGTAAGCCCAAGGTTAATGATTCTATAACTATTCAAGGGCCTTAAGAGATCAGTATGTAGCCCAACAATATTGACAGTATTTGAAAAGACCAAAGAAATTTCGTCTACTTCGAAAGGCAAAGGGGATTTGGTACTTCTTTCTATTACTAGACCAAAAAGATAGTCGTTGAAAGACGTAAGACTGTACAGAGATTAATCTAAGCAGTCGGCTTATATGTAAGACATTAGCTAGGCTGCTTTAAAGACAATTGCCTCTCAACGTACGACATTTAAAATTGTTGAACGTTAACATGAAATATTGCAGAAGTTAGCGTTTGGCTATGGAGTCCAGCTGTCGACAAAGACTGGACAACACAGCTGCAGTTGCATTGGCTATGGCAGAAACCGTGACACATCTAACAGTGGCTTACGCAAATCACTTTTTCACAATCTATATCTAAATTAGGAAATGTTTGAACACTGGAACGTGTGTCAATGGTGTGGGTCATACGGCCTGGGAGCTCGTAAACTAAGCAGGGGATGATCAGTTTTCCATGTTGAGATGCGCCGCTCGGGTGAATGGAACGGATGGTGCACTCAGAGGCTATTATGAGCGCGGTTTAAACCGCCAACGATACGAATGTAACAAACACGGATGTGTAATCTACAGTTATTCCATCAGGTGCGCACCATAGACAATGGAACACGTTAGTAACATCAGAGTTTCTCCAGCAGTACCGTACACAGCGCGCTTACAATGTCCCAAAAGAGAAACATTTCTACCATTCAAGGTATTTCATGTCTTTACTATCCCATATAAGAAAACATCTAGCCTCGAAGTGGGATAACAATAGGCTTTCAATAGATGGCAGATGTCACGTGAACCTCGTAGTTTCGAGCGAATACATACCTTATCATTCTTCGGAGTTAAACAGTCACTTAGAGTCCCATGTTTCTTCCCCTTGGGTGTTCTTGCACTTTGCAATTAGATTCTTCAACTTAAAAAAGCATTTCGTTATGCTCTCAAAGCAGAACACATTTAATTGATAGAGCAATAAACAAGCAACATAAAATGCAACATTAAACAGTAAATAAAATTAAAAACAATAAACAACAACAAAAATGTTAGCGGCATTCATTTTACTTTTTTCTTTGTACTCTTTCTCTAGTTTTTCTTTAATCAGTTTTCTTATTTTTATCTTTGTTAGAAGACAACAACAATAGTTACACCCTTTTCACGATCGGTCTCTCTCTCACTTGGCAGCTTTATTATGATACTGCTGCCAAAATGGATAAGAGAGAGCGATTGGAAAAGTGTCAGAGGTTTAATTATACTTTGGCAAGCTGTCAAACTGCAAAACAATGTGATTAGATTTTTGTAAGAATATATTTTTGGGGGCACCTGTCACCTTTCTGGGGCACATTAGCACTACCACTGCCTGCGGCGGTACCACTGGCACCGCCACTGCCAGCACTAGCCACACTGGCGGAGCCATGCATAGGACCCAACGATGAGGCACGGGCATCTCTAGCGGGATCATATTGTTCGGCACTTTTGGAACGTGAACTAAGAAGTTTATCCTCTTTGGGTGAACGGGCAAATAAGCCGCCCCCAGAAACATTGCGGTATTTACGCGGCGATGAGTCATAAACACCGGCATAGTTGTCTAACGGCGGTAAAGGTGCACCGGTTGAACTATCAACTGGAGCGGTGGCAGGTGTTTTGGGCTGTAGCTTATAAACCGGTTCACCGGAATCGAAAAACGCATCAAAGTTACGCTGTCTTAAATTTTCCGTATTAAATATGGGATTTTCTACTCGTAATTCTAAATCTTCACGCAGTCTATGAGATTCCTTGTGTTCGCTGGACGTGGAACGACCCAGTTTTCCCAAAGGTATATGGAGTTTAGGTCTTAAGATACGCGACTTGCTGGATGGTGATTTCTGTGATGTAGAGGGTTCTGGCGGTAATTCCATAGGCGACATGGGTCGACCCCAGCCGGGACCTAGTCTAGGTTTTGTGGGATCTGTTTCGGTTGGTTCTAGTAGTAAGCTGGGACTACTTTCACGACTAGGGCGCTCTATAGAACCGGTGGGCCATTGTATTGGTGGAAACAGATTAGCAGAAGAACCTCCCATAGCAGGATCCTCATTGTAACGTAGAGGTGTAGGTTCACGCAGAGCCGACGAACGTTCTAAGGTGGGTCTAAGTGGTTGTTGGTGTTGTTGTTGCTGTTGTTGTGAAGAACGCATATTTAAATCATTATATACGGGAGCTCTCAAGGACAGAGGAGGTGTTGAGGTAGGGCCAAGAGTTTGTTCTACCCGACGCGTTTGTACGGGAGTGGATCTCTTCAAAGAAGATTTTGATGTACGACGCGTGGGTGTTAGAGGTGGTGTGGCTGTTTGTGCAACAGCTACTGGAGTTGTTGAAGGCGTTGGAGAAGCTCTTTCAATAATCGTCGGCAAAGTGGGTCGCTCGTAAGTAGTGTGTAACAGTCTGTGCGCAGGAGGTTCTTTACTTAAGGCCTGATATTGTTGCAGTTCACTTGCAAAAATATCTAGTGAGTCCTCCGTTTGTGGTAGATTTAAAGGTATTTGCTGGTGTAGTTGTGGTTGTGCTTGCGCTTGTGTTTGTTGTTCGCCCCTAAAACGTGCAAATAAGCTGCTGCTTTTACTGCTGGTGGTTGTGGTCGTGGTTGCGGTTGCGGTTGCGGTTGCTGGAGGTGCGGCCGTGGGTTCTGGTAGATTTGCAAACGACGTTGATGAGGAGGGTGGTGGTGGTAAACTTCGGGCAGGTATAACGATGGGCACTTGTGGTTCACGCAGGCAATCGAGTGTTGGTCGTGGACTTATACGAGGTATAGCAGCACCGTATGTCATCAAGATGAGTTCATCAGCTGGAAATATCACAAACATTCCTGGCCGCCCCCATGTGACATGGCGACTGTATTAAATACGAGCATAAATGAAAATCTTTTTTCTTTTTTTTTTTTTTGGATTTGTTTGCAAGTCTTTTGATCTTTTGTTAGGTAACTCTTTCTCTCTCTCACTCTCTCTCTTGTAGAGTTTCTCTTTCGTCTTAAAAAGAGTGTCTTTTTATTTCCTTGTTGAAGTTGTTGTTGTTGTTGTTTTTGATAATCAAAGTAAATGAATGAAGAAACGCTTTCAAAATCAAAAGTTGAAAACGAAAATCACAAAAAATTTTTAAAAAACCAAAGAAGTTTGAAAACTTTTTAAATTTTAAATAAAAATTTTATGCTTTTTTCTTGTTGTTGTTGTTATTGTAAACGTACTTTTACCGTCTTACTCCTTAAAAATGAAGAAAAAAAAATGAAAAGAAAAGAAAAACGAAAATATTAGGAAAACGTTCGCTTTTCTTTTTTTCTTTTTAGAACTGCTGCTGCGTGTTTTTTGTCTTTCGTTTGAATGTCAAAAGAATTCTACACCCGCTAACCGTACTCGACGTTAACGGTTGTTTCTTTAATTGAGCGTGACGTCATTTAGAACGTTGCATTTTGCCAGGCGGTTGGTTGTTGGCTTGTTGCACTGTTTTCTTGTGTTGTTGCCGCCGCCTTTTCGCTTTTAATCTGCAATGAAAACCAAAGAGAAAAAAATCACTTTTTTTTTAATGCAAATTAATGTCACAGAGAATATGAAACGATAAAATAAGAAAAAAAAAATTTATTTTGAAAAATTTTATTGCAAAAATTATGACAACACACGGTAGTATGAATCATTTTTATTAAATGCTTGCCTAGCTACCAAGCTGCCTTTAAATTCAATTTCAATTTCTATTTGAATTTCAATTTGAATTTGCTTTGCTTCATCCATTTCGTATTTCATTGCGTTCTATAACCCTCTCTCGATGTGTATGAAGACCCAATCATTAAACACTGAATTTCTAATGGAATTTTGCCAAAAATGTGTACAAATAATCTAAAGAAATCAATACAATAAAATTGCTAAAGGTCATCCCGGGTGTGTAATTGATACATTGTTAACCATACAACAATTGTGCAACAACAACAAAACTTGGTATTACATTCTGTTTGTTGTATGTTTTAGCAGCAACAAAATATTTACTGCAGAGGTAATTTAAAACGTTGCTTAACCAGAAAATAAATCCCAAAAAAAAACTAAAATGTTAAGCAAGCATTTAATGGCGCATTGGAATGGATGCGGCGTTTAGTTTTGCTACAATTTGAAATTGTTTAGATCACGTTTTTCCCTTTGTTCCTCTAACATATGTAATCAAAGTGAATTAAAATGCAATGAAAGAAAAATCGATAACTTCAGCTAATAATCGCTTCACAATTTTAGATAATTTGTAGAAAAATGTTCGCCTTAGCATATGCTTGACAGGCTCTCTCATAACTGCAGAACAAAAATTACCCCAACAGAATACCTAAGGAGATCCTAGTAGATAATCTCCAGTTTCAGTAACCATACCACTCTACATACATACATAATTGGGCATTACAGCCCTTCAGTCAGGATTACAACCTAGTTTCTTACACCCATGTTGTGTGTGTTAATTTTTTACATGAGAAGCAAGACCTACAGTTTAAAGTCGACTCCGAAGAACAGTTTTTTTTTTCTGGAAACTTTTCATGGCAACTTTATTTACTCTCAGAATTTTTGCCAGAAATCTGCTGACAGGAAGTCGCCGAAGAAATATTTTTTTCAAATTTCGTTTTTGATGTCTGACCGGGGGTTCGAACCCTGGCCGTTCGTCTAATAAGCCAACACACTACCTACTAGACTACGGCGACTCTTCCCATTGCTGCAGGAAAAAAATGCTCAGGACACATTACCCCAACAAAATATCAATCGAGATCTTAGTAGATATTTTTCAATTTCAGGGCCCATACCGGTCTAAATAGGGTCCGACTTAGGTCATAAAAGCCTAAAGATTCTGCAGTCTGCTCTGTTAGGTTTAGAAGACAACACTTTCTATCAGATTTGCACCATAAGTCGCTTCTTCTGTTGCTAGCATTACAATAGCGTGGAACTCTATATAGTTCTACTGTGTTCCTATCCAGAAGCATAATGCAGTTCTTCATTCACGCTGCAATCACTTTCGAATTAAGTAGAATCCAGGTAGTACTTTCAAGCAGGTCGACTATCCGCATTGATAAACACTGTATTACTACTCCGTGACATCCACAGCCAAATCAGTTCCGCTCTCTTTCCTATAGAAAACTTAATGCCACAAAATGGATCCCCTAATACCAGCATTGCTCTGACCAACTGCTTTTCCTTCCGTAGTTTTGTAAAACTTGATCTGCATAGGGTCTACGTATATCTGTGGCGTCCCAACGAGCCGTTATGCATGCTCAAGTGAGCTTTTGCTATCAAAGCTACCTCTCCAACCTAACCTAACCTAACCATACTCCATCTTCGAGACGTCTGTCAACATTGGATCACCATTAAGGCGAATACCATTGCTCCCTGCTTTGAAAATCTACTGAAAGTCAGCCTCAAGGTATCTGTACTAAAATCAAGAAAAACTTCTCTACTTCCAATGAAATAAACATTGAAGGAAAGTAAAAAATGTAAAGAAGTTGGCTATCAGAACTAGACTAACTGCTAGATAGTTAGAACTGGCTGCTTGCTAGGAACCAACAAACCCGACATGGGGATGATAACTCAGTTCTTTAAGAGCCATTTTAATTTTATATTGCTGAGGAAGGTCTGAGATGGTAAGAAGAAGAAGACCTGGAAGAAGAAGAGCTGGATTTTCTAACGCTTATAGCGAACTTAAGTTCAACCCGTCTATCTGAATCTTCTCTTTTGAATTTTTTCTTTATTTTCACTCTCTCTCTCTCCCTCTCTCTCTCTCTCCCTCTCTCTGCCTGTGTTCCAGTTATTACTTTTTTCTTTTTTAATTTTTTTTAGAACAACCACGTTGCCTCTCATGACCTCCGGGCGTGTTGGTCCGCTACTACCGCCATACACGCCCTCAAAACTGAATAAAATTATGTGCCTGTACGTTCACCTAGAATGGGAAAAAGAATCAAAACTTCCTTTCATATTATTAACGGAAATGAGTTGAGTAAAGTTGAGTGTAGAATAATTGCACGAAACAATTTTTAATTACAAGTTCTTAATAATTCACAAAAGATTTCCTACCATTATACTGCTCTTTACTTTACCTTACTTTCAATACAACACAATAGAAAACTTGCCCTTTTAAAGCAGCATTTCATTCAACCTTTATTTTCAACCACAGTAACATTAACAACACAAACGACGTGACACGCATAATAATTTCACTTAAAAAAAAAATGCAACAACAACAACAAAAAAAAAACAACAAAAAAATAAGACGAAATTAATGTCCCACATTAAGTCACATTTTTCTTAACTTTAATTCATTGCCCTTCTTTTTTGTTGAGTACATGTACGAATAGAAAGAAAAAGAAAGAAACGGAAAAGGAACAGGAAATGCTTACTACAACTCAAAAGTATACAATAACACTGCCTTAGAAAAATAAAATCTACAATGAAATCCAAATTCAAATACAGAATGAAAAAATGAAAAGAAAAAGTAAGAAAAATATAATAACGAATACAACAACAACAATAACAACAATTGCAATTGTAAATATTGTATTACAATTTAAAGTTAAAAGGATGTTATGCAGCCATTTGTTGCATATTCATGAACTGTGTGTTGCCATGTAAAGTGCCTACAATATAAATTACATTCTTAAGTGCTTGAAATACCACTATACCAACACACCACACCCCCCCCCTCTCTCCACCTCATGCAAATCCATTTCCATTCGCAACATTTTATTCCTGCAATTATTATTGTTGTTGATAAAGCAACAAAAAAAAAGAAAGAAAAAAAAAACAAAATTGCCTACAACAACTTGCAACGATAAGAGTTACAACAACACAACAAGTCTCTATAAAAAGTGGAGTAAAAATATTAAAATTTTAATCATGCATTTGCCATCGCCCAAAGTCAACACTGTACAGTGGCAAACAAAAAAAAAAAAATTCAACCAGGAGAATTACAATTTGAGCCAAAAATTATTGGAAGCCTATGGAGAATTAGAAAAGAAATTAAATTTCCAGTTGTAGTTGTAAATCCTTTGGTGTTCTTAGAAAAAGTCATAGCCAGTGTTACTCTACAGAGTTATGGCAAGTGTTCGCCTACGAACGCTTTCCAAGACAAGGCATTCTTAGGGCATATGCTGTGGTGTCTCTTTATTCTCTCTATTTAGATAGCATTCCGATTCAGAAAGCTATTTAAGGATGAAATGAAAACAATTTTACTTGAGATTTTGTATTCCAATAGACCTAAGCTACAGCCTCATAAGGCATTTTTCTTGCCTAAGAACAGCAAAACTGTAACCAGCAATGCATGATATTGTCGCTGATGCCATTCTCTCTGCGGAATCAGAGGTAAATGAAAATCAAAGAGTAAATAAACTCCATTAATTAAGTTTTAATTCTACCATGCCCTGCAAAACAACTAAAAATATTTCATTGAGCAAATGACACATGGTAACCCTAAGATTTTAGAACTTGCGATCGTACACTCATCTCTTGTTATATTGTTATTGATCGAACTACAACAAAACAATAGAGCAAAAACCTCAAGCCATAATCGATTCTGAATAAGAAAACTGAAGGGCTATGGCTGGTATCTTTGCCTTCTAAAGAAGAAACGCCGTATGGGGTTTAAATATCTTCACTGATAATCAAACCAAAATAAGGGCAATAGCAAACAGGAATACGGCAGCAAGGACTCTTATGGAATTTAAAAACCCGATTGATAATTACACCAAACATGACAGGTTTACATATTATAAAGGTACCTAGTCACCAAGGAGCAATCGGAGAGGATGGAGGGAATATAAAGGCTAATAGAGTCAAAATGTTACATAAAATTTTTAACTGAATCCGAGCGAAAGCAAATCTAATTCTATTAGAGTCGTTTTTGGGGCTAGATTTAGTTGTTGTTATTGAATCACTAATTCACATTCGGTTCGAAGGACCATATCGACGTAGTCTAGTACACAAAGACGTAAGTATGAACAAATATTTCTTCGGCAACTTCTGAGAGAACACAAAAATATTTTCTATCAGAATATTGTTTGGGCCAGATTTAGTGCTTCTTATATTAAGTCAGTGCTGCATATCCGGTTCGAAGGACCATATCGTCATAGTCTAATAAGCAATAAGTTGGCTTATAGCCCCGATTCAAACATCATGTCAGACATCAAAACGAAGGTATGATTCTCTCAGCAGATTTCTGATAAGTTTCTCAAGAAATCTGTCGTTCAGAATAGAGTTTAACCTGTAGATGCCACCGCTCATGTATAAAATTAATACAAACAGCATAAGTGGTGTGAAAAGCTAGGTCGTAATCCAGACTGAAGGGTTATAGTGACCAATTATGTATGTAATGTATGTATGTATGTATGTATGTATGTATGTATGTATGTATGTATGTATGTATGTATGTATGTAAGTATGATATATGTATGTATGTATGTATGTATGTTAAGTATGCATTGAAGATCAAGCTGAGAAACGTGTCGGAAAGCTATCAAACTATCAAACGATCTCTGTTTGATGCTGTTCTTATATTTTAGCCACAACTGTAGCTCTGTAGCTTTAGCAATAGTTTAACAAGATAAGAGCGAAACGGTACATGTGAGCATAATTTATAATGACCACGTTTCCTGATTAACTTGAACGAAATCAAAAAGGAGGAAAAAAAACTCAAAATGGCGGTGTGGTAATAAATGGTGGCCATTAAAATAGAAAGAAAAAACTGACGAAAAGAAATGTTTAAAAATTTAAAATCAACTTGAAATATAAAAAAAAGCCCAATTCAAATTAGGCTGTGGCGAAAGTCATTCAAACCATGAATGCAATTGTTTTTAAACAAAACAAAAAAGGAGAACAAAAAGGAGAACAAAAAGGAGAACAAAAAAAATAATACGAAGTAAAAACCAAAAAGAGCAGACTAGTGAAACTAGTTGTGGTTGTAGTTTGACAGGCAAACAGACATGCAAAGTTGGCAGGTGGACGGTTATAAGAAATAAATGTTGCTAGTACTGCTGCTGTTGATGTTGTTGTTGTTGTTGTTGTTGTTAATGGCCAAATGCCAAAAACTACTTTACAAAATTGCTAAACAACACACAAATAAATTTAAAACAAAAGAATGAAAGAGAAAAACATTAAAAGAAATAAAACGAAAGACAAAATAAAAATTCAAATTTAAAATTGAAATTGAAATAGAAACAGAAGCAGAAGGAGAAGCAGAAGCAATTTCAACATGATGAATAATTGAAAAATAATACAACGTTCTTATGTGTGCGGCCTTAATGTTCCAAACACAACAGTAGCACACACAACACTCCTCATGTTGCATGAGGCCCATTTAAAGTCAAACACGTCATTACTTTAGAGCTGCTCATTGAATTTTTATATGCAAATGGCCTCCAAAAGAAACGAAATTGGTCTTCACGAAATATTCAGGAGCAAATAAATAGAAAAAAACAGGCCTCTAGACACTGAATACATATTTGATTTCATAAGGCAGTTAATATGCTTCAGACATTGTACGTTTTTATTTCTGAATTTAAAAAAAATTCATTAAAAATTGAATTTAAATTCCCAAGCTCTGCCACCCAACCTCAGGCTGCATTAGATTAACTTTTAAACACGTCAAGTTGCTGATGCTGTATGACAGCGTTAGAGGGAAGCCAGGCAGTTAGAAATTTAATTTTAAAACAAAATATGGAATTTGAAACGCATTCATGAGTCACCCAAAAACTTTTAAGAGAATGTTTTTGTTATACGCTGTCAGTTCAGTCTAGTAAAGACAGCTGCATTAGCTCTACACTAGCAAAACTAGTAGCATAGCAATGTTCGTAGTAGTAGTAATGCAGCGTAATTGAATTGTTATGCTACTCTTGACGTCAACATCTAAAAGTGACATCCCCTTCTGCTTTGATATCAAACCGTACACCCACATATGTTTGCTTTATGCATACACCCCTGCTTGGTGTTGCAGAGATGAGATGATAATTTTCAATAAAAATTAAACACAAAGACAAAGACCAAAAAAATAAAGAAGAGGGAAGAATAGGAGCTTGCAACGTAACGAAACAATTTAAGAACGTGCACAGTCTTGGAATAAGAAGAAAATATAACCCGCTTGGAAATGAAAATGACTCCTACGTGGCTGCCGCACAGCTATTGCCACTAAAACTGCTGTTGAACGTACAGCTGGTAACTGTTACTGCTCCTGCTAACACAGTTTGCCAGCGAAATGTCTTTTAAGGCAACAAATTTTCTTGACGTGCTCACTTTTTTTTTTGTCTATCTTGGCGTTACTTTTTCTAAATTATTTCATGCTAGTAAAGGGTTATCCATGTTTCGGATTCAAAACTGTGGAATTTCAAAGCTACAGATTCGTTGAAACTTTTATTTCCTTACAATGCTGGACCTCTGTCAATATGTACAAAATATAATGCCAATGAATCGATCGCCTTTGGACTGATCACAGCAATCGATCGTTTTGAGGTAGCTTTCGACCAGTTTATCGCAGTTTGGCGGGTATCACGGAATGTTGGTTTTCAAGTGTTTCAAGTTTTGGGGATTGTCTTTGTTGATATGATCTCTGACGTAGCTGCCCCAAATGGCCCAGTGACCGTAAACCTTAAGACTGCAGTGACCAATTAACGTCGTTTAAACCAGAAGTGATATTCCGGAAACTTGTTTAAAAAAGCGAATGTCAGTTGTGTTGTGAGTATCGTGTATACGGTCAATGTTACTTCAAGTAAAGAACATTCAATAGTCGTCCGTCTTACCAAATCACTAAATGCCTAACCCTTTACTTCTATTTCGATTCACCATCTTCCTTCTTTTATTTTAAATAAATATGAGAGCGTAATACAGTCAATATTTAAAAGAACGCTGTAAGACAAAAGGAATTTCTTACAAGAATTTTAAAAATGTAGCACATGAAGGAATTTTTATCTTAAATACAGCTGCTGTATTAAATAAACTCGAATGTTTTCATAAAGAAATAATATTTCGGAATACAAATCAAAAGCATAAGCTACAAAGCCAAAGGGAAAATTTGTTTAAAAAATTTCATTTCATTTCATGCAACAGATTAGACGTATAAATACGTCATGCTGCATAAACTATTCGGTTAATTTTGTGTAGCTTGCTTCCAAAGCAGACAAAGGCCTTTATAGTAGTTTTTGTATACCAAAAACATCTAATTTACTTGTAATTATTACCGGCTTAGAAAATAAGATTTTAAATTTTGACGTACATATACGTCCAGCAAAACTATAACAAGAACGTATCATAACTTTGAGGATTTAAAAACTCTCATCAACACTAAATTTAATTAATAAACTAAACGAACATGTGCTTAGGCTCTTTAATGTGTATTGGACGTATATATACGTCATGTAAAGAAATAATCTCTTAAGGACTGCGCAACTTTCCAACTTAGCTTGCATTCAGCTTCTATCCCATACTGACCGCCGAACTAAATTCAGCAAAGGTTTTAATGTTTTCGATTTTCTCTTGAAAGATATCTTCCAGTTCTGCATGGGCTTGGAATATTTTACTATGGGCTCAAACACACCTGCTCTTATCCCAATCTCTTACCTTGACCCATCAGTGTGCAACAGGATAGTCTTAAAACAGTTTGCAACCCGAAAATCTAAACATTTTTTCAGTCTCATTCCGAACCAATGGGTCTGAATTAGCAATGCCCATTGACAAATATTGTGTCAAACTTATCACATGGTATTGGGAACCAGAGCTACCGCCTGTAGGCGGGTTCTCATTACCTTGTCTATAGCAACACATCTCTGTATCCTTTTCAGCTCCATCCGTGACCCATTCTTGTGCAACAGGATAGTCTTAAAACAGTTTGGAAACTGAAAATCTAAACATTATTTCAGTCTCATTGCGAACCAATGGTTCGGGATTAGCGATGCCCACTGAGGAATGTTGTGTCAAACTTATCACTTGGTATTAAGAGCCAGAGCTACCGCCTGTATGACAGGTTCTCATTACCTTGTCTATAGCAACACATCCCTGTATCGTTTTCAACTCCAAATTCAAAATTGGCATTACCAGGATGAAATACACACACTCTTTGGTTTTCCCTGAAAAGCTCTGTATATGAGCCTTCCATTCCTGCAGTTTCTGTCACATTATGTCATCCATTAAAGTAATAGTTTTCCATTAGAAGAGAGCGTATTATGTTTTTCAAGTGTATTCCTTGATTTTTTTTCTATTTTTTCTATCTTTTCCATTCATAAATAAATGCATACAAACGAAAAATGTAAATAAGCTGGAAATTGCATTTGACATGTGTTAACTGAAAAGCAACAACAACAACAACAAAGAAATTCTTTTTTTATTCAAATATAAAGAGAGAGAAAGAGTGAGAGATAAAAATAACATTTGAATACATTGAACTGATTACCATACATGTGTATCCGCTTAAGTATTTATATGACACTCTTCAACTCCTACTTCTACTGAACGACCTTCAAACTACACTAAACCAACTGAATTTCTGTGTGACAATATTTTCTTTACAAATCACACGTTCCAGACACAAACGAAAGAAAAAAAGAAATCCTTTTCAACAATTTTAAAATTTATTTATAAGCTGGGTTCTCTCTCACTCTCTCTCTCTCCCTCTCTCTCTCTCTCCCTATCTCTCTCTCTCCCTCTCTCGCTCTCTCTCTCTCTCTCTCTCTCTTTCTTTCCTTCTATTATCCTGTGCCATTTGTTAACAAAAAAACGAAACCATTTTCAATTTTAAATAGAAAAAAACACAGCAGAAGTAGAACGAAATTTACAGGAAATTTTTCATTTCCATTTGCATTCTCTTACTTTGTGGTTCAACACCAGTAGAGTGCACGAAATTGCAACAAAAATAAAAACGTTGGTCCACCAACACAGCCATAAATTGTTTAAGTTTTCAAGTAGATTATGTTGCTTTTAGTTTATCTTACTCTCTCTCTCTCTCGTTGGTCCTAACGAATTAGTTGTTTAACTATGGCCAGCCAGCCAACCAGCCAGCCAACAAAAGTTTTTAAAATTTTCAACGATTTCTCATAATTTTCAAGTGTACTGCTTGCTATCCAACTGGTTGGAGTTTTTAATACGACAGAAAACAAAATTTCAAAAGCAATATTGTTGCATACTTTACGGAAGAGTAAGGAGGGTTTTTTTCCCTTTTAAAACAATTGAAACAAAAATTGCTTTTGGCTTTGCAGTTACAAATATTGTTGTTGTGCTTAAACATGCAATTCTGTATACCATGCCACAGAACAGTGGGGCCGAAAAAATAAATAACGGAGAATATAATTATGCCATGTCCATGACAATACAATCTGCACTAATGAAAATGTGTTTTTGTAATGTAAAAAACTTTTCCAACAATTGTTTAAATTTTCTTTTCAAATTTACTTTCAATTAGAAGTGCCACGCCTACTTTTTTCTCTAAGTATTAAAGGGTTGTCAAAGAACAGCCTTTTATTAATACTTTACATTGCTTTGGTTTCATTAAACAAGATTTGTTAGCTAAGCAAGTGATTGCAGCAATGTAACAAGTTTTAGGCTTCTAGGGTTGCCATCTATGTTAGCTAGAACCAATATTCGTCAACCAAATGTATTGGATTGCAGTAAGTCTTGATTCAATAAGGCAGACACTCCTTCTAATACTATCGTACACTTTCTTGCTTCAGGTTGGCCCTAGTGGAGCAAGCAAAAGCCACCAACTACTCCAAACTCCCTTTCCTTTTAAGAACGCCACGCTCATTTAATTGGTCGAAGATGCTGCACCACTTTAAAATAGTATGAAGAAGTATTTGCAAATACATACATTACAATTGGCCATTACAACCTTCAGTCAGGATTACGCCTAGCTTCTCACACACCTTATGTTGTGTGTGTTAATTTTGATACATGAGTGCGCGAAACCTACAGTTTAAAGCACACCGAAGACAGATTTTTTTGAGAAACTTTTCATGGCAATTTTATTTCACCACTCAGAGTTTTTGCCAGAAATCTGCTGAGAGGAAGCCGACGAAAATATTTTTTTTTTTTGTATTTCGTTTTTGATGTCCTGCCGGATTCGAACCCTGGCCTTTCGTCTAATAAACCAACACACTACCTACTAGACTACGGCGTCTTGCAAATATTTCCAATGGTTTGGAATTTTTTTCGAATCATTTTCTTTTCACACACTCTTGTCCCACTGTCATTTGCTTATTCATTCATTTTGGAATTCCATATAATTTTGATTTCATTTTTTTGTTTCATTTTTTTTCATTTTTTTTTTTTGTTGTCCTCTTTTGTATTTTTCTTTTGTTCTTAACATGAGTGCCTCTATTGTGTTGTGTTTTCCTTTTTGTGTTTTACTTTCATAATAATATTCCTAGAGTTACTGGCAAAAAAAAAAGAAAACGAGTCACCGTAGAACCCAAAGCTGTTTACAATACCCATTGTAAACATGAATGTAAGCAGAACAGAAGAGAAGGGAGGTGAGGAACAAGGCCCATAAAAACATATGAAGTATAATGGCTATTATGGCGGTGGTTAGGTGAGGTGGAGTTACAACAACAAATATGGCATATTTTGTAATAAACTTATCATGTGTAGAATATTTCCTTTGCCCCGGCCCCCTGAATAATGTTTGCTTGACATTATGAAAAGCTTAATAAACAGAGGACTTTACACCATTTGCTTGGCACACTCTCTATTACGGAACAGAGAATATTATTTTAATGGCCATGATATTTTGTTTTTTTAAAGTCTCTAGAGAACTTTTGTTTTTATGAGAATATAATTTCAGAAATATTTCATTATTAAACACTTTCATGCTTTATTTTTCTGCAGTATTTACGATCTTCTGGATCTTTTTCTATTCTTCCTTTATGTTTTTTCTGTTTCTGAGCTCTTATTTGCAAGTTTTTATTTCCAAAAGTCTCCTTCTTTCTCTGACTTAGTTTTATTCGTTTTATTGTAAATAATTCCTTTGGGAAATGGTGTAAATATGAGAACACAATGTAAATGCCTTATAATAACATGCCTGACATGAAAATGAACTCTGTTCACTTAGTCAGTTCGTCAGTCAATCCATCAGTTTGTGTTTTACAATATAATTTTTGAATAGAGAGTAAATAATTTATTTATATTCACATTGTTTTCTTTTTTAATGTTATTGTTATTGTTGTTGTATTATTAACATAGAGACACATATATAAATACAAACACAAACTAACAAATTTAAGTTGTTAAGGGCAGAATGTTATTTCCTTTATATACGCCCTAGCCTAATTAGTGAGGTTATGTTACTTATGCACTGTGGTTGGCAACCACTTTCATTATAATTTTCATTGTCTTAAGAACTCTGTTTAGGCGCTTCCATCGGACTAACTTAATTTTTATTATTCGAAATATTACACATAGTTTACTCTTCTTCTCTTTAGAAGTGTGCACATGATTCCATTTCAGAGAAGGGGTTTCATTGTCTAGCCAAACTACGAAGACTACAATAGGAATTGACCCCCCTAGCTAACTATAACATGGAGTACAATTTGTAACAGTAACAGGCTGTAATTGGGCCTATCTCCTATGCAGATGGATTGCATGATTTACGAACATTAGTAGAATGGGATATGTCTTCTATCTGCCAGGGATGCCATCTAAAGATTATGTTGCTTGGAATAATACATTTATGAGCATCCTATATTACTACAACCGGATTACACATTTTACAGTGAATCTGTAGGAAATCTTTCTCTATCAGGCGTGTTTGGCCAGATTCATATCCTGATTCATATCCGGTTCGAAGGACCATACCACCGTACGTAGGCAAGTAAGGCGTTAAGGCCACTATTTCTACTAGAGTCTTTTTTGGGCCAGATCTTAGACACTGTTATTGAGCCACTGGTTCATATCCGAGTCGAAGGACCATATCGCCTTAGTCTAGTATGCTTAAGTTAACGATTCAAACACCAGGTTAGACCTCAAACCGGAAGTATGAACAAATATTTCTTTGACAACTTCTGAGGAAAAACAAAACAATTTCTATCACAGTCTTCTTTTTTTTTTTGACCAGATTTAGTTATTATTATTGAGTCACTGATTCATATCCGGTTCGAAGGACCATATTGCCGTAGTCTAGTAAGCAAGGTGTTGGCTTAAGGCCATGGTACAAACCCCAAGTCAGACATCACAACGAAAGTATGAACAAATATTTATTCGGCAACTTCCTCTCAAGAGATTTCTGATAAGCTTCATTCGAGGTCTTGACACTCATGTATAAAATTAATGCGCACAAAACAAGTGATCGGAGAAGCTAGATTGTAATCCTGACTGATGATTTTTTAAACGACCAATTATATTGTATGTATTGAACCAAATCTTCTTGATGAAGTTGTCTTTTGGTTGACTGCAATCAATAAAAATTTCATTGTAATGGTTTTTGTTCACGTGGGAAGAATTGTTGCGAGGCAGATTACATCTGCTCAGTGCATTATCCTTCTTTATTACGTTTAATTGGCTTCCAACTAAGTGCCACTGAGTATAGCAAACTCTGCTTGAAGAGGACTGAAATGTAGTGCACTGGTAATCAATCTACAGTGCCACTGAGTACAGCAAATTCTATTTGAGCAGGATTGAAATGTAGGGCACTGGTGATCAGGACAATCTATTAATCTTCAGTGCCACTGAGTACAGCAAATTCTGCTTGAGCAGGATTGAAATATAGGGCACTGGTGATCAGGACAATCTATCAATCTTCAGTGCCACTGAGTACAGCAGACTATGCTTGAGAAGGATTGAAATATAGGGCACTGGTGATCAGAACAATCTACCAATCTTCAGTGCCACTGAGTAAAGCAAACTATGCTGGAGCAGGATTGAAATGTAGGGCACTAGTGATCAGTAAAATCTATCAATCTACAGTGCCACTAAGTACAGCAAATTTTGCTTGAGCAGGGTTGAAATGTAGCACACTGATGATCAGTACAATCTATCAATCTTCAGTGCCACTGAATAAAGCAGGGCTATGCTTGATCAGGATTGAAATGTAGTGCACTGGTGATCATAACAATCTATCAACCTTCAGTGCCACTGAGTACAGCAGACTATGCTCGAGCAGGATTGAAATGTAGGGCGCTGGTGATCAGTCCAATCTATCAACCTTTAGTGCCCCTGAGTACAGCAGACTATACTTGAGCAGGATTGACATGTAGAGCACTGGTGATCAGAACAATCTATCAATCTTCAGTGCCACTGAGTACAGCAAACTATGCTTGAGCAGGATTGAAATGTAGGGCACTGGTGATCACAACAATCTATCAATCTTCAGTGCCACTGAGTACATCAAACTATGTTTGAGCAGGATTGAAATGTAAGGCACTGGTTATCAGTATAATCTATCAATCTACAGTGCCAATGAGTACATCAAACTATGCTTGAGCAGACAGACAATTTACAGAACTTCTTGCAATGCAACATAATGTTCTATCAGGCTTGAACATTATTCCCTTTGAGCATATCTCTGTTCTATTTAAAGATCTACAGACTATCAAAGGAAATTTATTAGATCAGGTTTAAATCTAGTCCGAATAAGAGATCAGGTCTGATGCTCTAGTATGATCACTTCATTGAAATGCACTTGAAAAATCTCAACTCGCTTAAAAGCCAAATTAAAATTTAATCGTTGCTACAAATGTGAATACAAATAAAAGAAACGTACTTTAGACCAGTTGCCTTTCAGCCAAATTAATAACAACAAAAAAAACCGAAAAAATAATAGAAACAAAAGATCCGTGCACAGTGTAAATGAAATCTATTCATGATAGAGAGAAAAAATTGTTTTTCTTTTCATTTATGCCTTCGAAATTAAAATATTTTAGAAAAAAAAATAAAAATAAAAACACAACACAATGGCAGCAAAAGTTAAACATGAAATATGTAGAGAATGCATTTGAAAAATATTTCATTGTTGCACAAACACACAGGGCAGCAGCAGCAATGCAATGCAATGAACAAACGAACAAGAGGGTTGGTTGGAGGGTAGATATTTAACTTGCAACGTCGACCACAACGACTATGAGAAAATGAATTCAAGATCAAGCGGAAGTGTTAGAAAAAACACATCGAAATAGAAATACACAAACACACTTGCATTCTTATTATTATTCAATGCATGTCTTGTGGTTCTTTACTCACATTGATGAAAACAAAACAAAACTTAGTGAAAAAAAAAAAATTAAAAGAAAAATAAAAAGAAAAACATAACCTGAGTTCGACCCCTAAAGTCATGTACCATTAGAAGAGTATCCATCTACAGCCAAAAGAGTAGAAATATCACGTATTTTAATCTGTAAGAAGCAAGAAAAACATGCAACCACATCAGTGGCAAGGCATTAATTGTTATTTATACCTGACTGGCTGCCCAACTGACTGACTGACTGACTGACCCGAATGCCTGTCCGTGTGCTTGACTGTCTGAAGTCATTCGTCCAAATCATAGACTTACAGACCCACTAACACAATACATCAAGCATCACTTCAACAACAACGACAATGACAATGACAACGAAGAAAAGAAAGCCAAAGAAGCCGATAGAATGAATGAAATTGTTTTTTTCAACTCTTTTTATATCCCATCGTACGATATCTATCGTAAGATATTGTTGTCGTTAGTGTTGCATGCTTAGCACATGTTCAACGTAACACTACAACCAACTGAAATTGTTAAAAGTGTTGCACTATAAGGGTACATAAGAACCTCTTGCCTTGCCTTGTGCCTGCTAGTCCAATGATATACAATATAAAGCCTCATCTCTCATGTTGTCTTTGCAACAATAAATGTTTGGCAAATCGAAATGAATTTCTGTTTATGCCTTGACAATGTACTTGACAATAATCTTAAGAATATTAAAACAACAACCACATCATATTACTTGACTACATGCAACAGCAACAGCAGTATGCCACAAACATTATACATTATGACTGCATCTCTGTCTGTCCATAGCCTAACGTACATGTGCGCGGCATTGCTTTTTGCTTTTTTTAAAAAAGAAAAGTTTTCTTTTTTTTTTCTTTTCTTTTTTATTCAATAAAAGTTTTTCATTTTGGCAACTTTTTTCATAAAAAAAAATTCTTTTTTTTCCTTCTTTTCTTGTATTTATGCTGGCTTTGTACAGCACATGCCTTTGCCTTGCTTAAGCATCAGGCGAAATGAAATTGTTTTGCTCAGTGTTTGGTTGGGTTCGCCATTTTTTTTTTTCAACAGATCAGTCTAGCCAGTTGAGATACTGAGATATGCAACTAGGCGACAAGTTTGCCACACTTATGCAAGGCTGTCACGTGTGGCAATGTGACAGAGACAGAACAAAATATTCAATACAACGCAACGGAAACATTTTAGGATGCATTATTGCCATCAGCTTTTAGCACTTAAGCTCGCTATCAGGTTTAACCTATTCCCGCCATTAAATGAACCTGTTCCCTCCATTAACCTCTAACCTGTATGTCGTTCACGTTCTTTCCTAAGAAAGGCTTGGAATTTATGGACAAGGACGAACGTAAAGTTCACTTTTGTGGAGTACTTGATTGCAATCTGCCTTTACGGCTATTCAGGCCGTCTAAGCGAAAGTTTAAACTCAGATTATCTGTCCCATAGGCACCAAGTAGTCGACGCGAGTATATTTATCGGTTCCCTGTATTGTAGCATGTCAATAACCCAGCTTGGGTAAGGATTTAACAAGCATTGTGCCTTACTGCCTCCAGCTCAGCCTTTTGCTTCAACAGAAGATCAGACAGGAGCCAATTGAGTATAGAAAATAATGCCGCTCAGCTGCTTGCCTGCTTATTTTATTAGTCTAGAGTGCCAGTGGTATTTGCATATCGACCGTGAGCACTGTCTTAATTACGGACTTAAAGAACTGCCCAGTAGATAGTGGTTTACTGTTTACAAATCTTTTAAAAGCATTCAAAGTATTTGAAAAGGNAAAGGCGTTTTCATTTCATATTTTTATTTCAACTCCCTTGCAATGACTCAACTCAAGTAGTTTTTTTCTTTCTCTCTCCTTAATTCTTTCTCTTATTTCCTTGATGTTATGTCCTTCCCTGTTCTCAACATGATAAATGCTGCTTTACGAATATTTCTTAAGATATTCTTAAAGGTATTGTTGTTGTTGTTGTTGCAAACAAACTGCGATTATTTTCATTTGTTGCCACATTTTCATTTCATTTCGTTGCATATATTTTGTATTCTTTATGCTGCATATGTCTACAATTTGTTGTGTGCCCCCTTTTTTAATTCAAAAATTCTTTCGTAATTTTTCTTGGGTGGCAAAAATGGTTCACTTAGTCATAAATTTTAATGACAAATTATTTTTCATTTAATTTTGTTGTTGTTGTTTTCGTTATTGTTCTTGCTGCAATGCTTCCTTATGTTGTAGTTTGTTGATCATAAGATTAAAACGGCATTTTTATTATTATTTTCAATTTGTAATGGCGTTAAAACAAAAAGAAAAACAAAAATTTGGGAAAAAAAAACTTGTAATTAGATTAGGTGAGGTTCAATGCTTTCTCATATGGATCCAACAGATTAATCTGTTGATGATTAAACTTACTTGCTTACTTAATTTTTTAATACAGGCCTTTAGTCAAGTTTACAACCTAGCTTCTCAAAACACCCACATTGTGTGTGTTAATTTTGAATGTTTGGTCTGCTAAGGCTAACCTAGAGCAAGAAAGTTTACCATAGAATAGCGTGCCTTCTCTCTCCACGGTTTATTGATTCAAGACTCACTACAAAGCATTACATTTTCATGATGAATATTATTTCTTGGTAATGTAGATGGCAACCCTAACATTCCAGAACTTGTTACAGTGCAGTAATCATGTGTTTAGTTAACAAATCTTGATTAATGAAACCAAAGCAATGTAAAGTATTAATAAGGTGTTCTTTGACAACCCTATAATCTTTAGATATAAAAGTGGGCGTGGCACTTTTAATTGAAAGTAAATTTAAAAAAGAAAATTTGAACAATTGTTGGAAAAGTTTTTTACATTGAAAAATGCAGTTTTTTCCATAGTGAGATTTGGAATATTCCCCCTAGTTTCTCTTTCCAGCTCCACGGTTCTGTGGCATGGTATACAGAATTGCATGTTAAAGCACAACAACAATATTTGTAACTGCAAAGCCAAAAGCAATTTTTGTTTCAATTGTTTTAAAATTAAAAAAAAAAACCGTCTACTTTTCCGTAAAGTATGCAACAATATTTCTTTTGATTTTTTTACTTTTTTTTTTTTGCTATGCTGTTGTTGTAATAAAACTCCAACCAGTTATAGGATAGCAAGTAGTACACTTGAAAATTATGAGAAATTGATGAAAATTTTAAAAACTTTTGTTGGCTGGCTGGCTGGCCATACTTAAACAACTCATTCGATACATCTATAGTTTCAAGTCGAGAAGGAGGCCACAGAACATTTTCCTTGTCATTCCCTGGTACTTGGAAACCTATGAAGCGGGCATCCAGAATTTATTGACAGAAAAATCCGCACTTTCTTAACACTATCAAGACGGTTTGAGAATCTTCGGTCAGGTGTTATAGATAATGACACAATGGGTACTATTGGCATTACAATAGGACCTTATGGAACCCAAATATGCTAGTCTGCTATTTAACCTAACTTAACCTAACCTAACTTCTTCGAAAAACATGAAAGTTGGTTCGTGTTCAAAAAATTTTAAATTATTTTCCGTTAAAAACGAAACAAAACACAACAAAACAAACATTTTAAAACTTGAACTTGCCTTTAAGCAAGTGGCAAAGCTTAAATAAATCTCTGTGAACAACAACAACAAGGAAAATAAACTGAAATAAAATGACTTCGTGATGCCATAAAGAGAGTTTAGAAGAAAAAAATAAAAACAATTTGATTTGGCCACTAGAAAGGATAATCAAATACGAATACTTGGCTAAAAGACAAACAGAAAATAACTGTTTAAATAAGTCAATAAAGACGATTTCCTATTGACTTGTTGATATTCAAGAGATTTGTACTCGCATGAGTATAAAGAATACAAAAACAAAATACATGCCTGCAGCGTATATACGACACACACACATAGAGTACTTGGCATCACATGCATGAGTTCTTGATGCCTGGCTTTATGGCATGATTATGTTTCGAGGCATAAATATTTGCAAATATTGGAAGAGAAAGAGAGTGAGAGATAGAGAGAGAGAGAAAGAGAGAGAGAGAGAGAGAGAGAGAGAGAATTCCTTTAGGGAATAGAAGGCAAAATGAACAATCAAAAATTCGTTTTTTCGCTGCCAAATTATCATATTAGAGTGGCTGTTTAAATTAAGCTGGGCCCGCATTTTTGCTTGGAATATAACACAAGAATACAGGGCCATGCAATATTGCTTAGGGGGTTGTTTTGATTGCATAGAACACAAAATTATAATATCAACTGTAAGTAATTAAGAATTCATTTATAATTCTTTAAGATTACAAAAAAAAAACAACAACAACAACAAAATTTTAAGTCAACACCGTTCGTTGCCCATGCATTTGCATTTAAAAAATTTCTTCTAAAAATAATTCATAAACAACTGATTAGAAATGAAAAAGAATTCAAAATGACACAATAATTGAAAACACAAAAAAAAAAGTCGACAAAAAAACAACAAAAAAACAAAAACAAGAAGAAGAAAAAAAGAATTTTAATGAATAACAAACGCTCGCCTAATGCCCCCAAAAAGTGATACCAAAAGGTGCGTATTTTAATGGCAAAAGCAGAAAAGGCGATGACAAGTCTACGAAAAATAAACCACAAAGAAAGAAAATCAAGGAAAAGTAAACGAACCATAGAAATAAAGAGTCCGTAAGAGCTGACAAGTATCAACTCAACGTTTTAGCTGTCAATAATATCCATAGGAAAACAAAAAAAAAAAAAGAATTTGAATTTTTTTTCTCTCTCTCTCTTTTCAAAGTCTGTCTATCGAATTCTGTCTGTCCGCCATTACTGCTCTCAGCTGTTGTCAAACGATAAGTTAAATGAACTCTAATTAACACATACACAAAGCCATATAATCCCTAGTGAACCGTCACCATCATCTACCCCTCTCCCTTTCCTTTCTGCTTGTATTTCCAATGCATACAAATGAGCTGTCAACTAAAATAGCGAGACCGAACACATTGGCAAAAACAATTCAAACATTTCGATATTGACGTCACACTCGCTCACGGATTCGTTTCAATTTAAGGCAAAATAAACCAAGAAATTATTTTGCGACAAACAAACAAAATAGAGAACGCTATAGAACGATCTTGACCTATCACATGGACCACTACAGCGGAATGTAGTTTTGCAATAATGAATCCAAAGACATTTTCTACACAGTAGTGGTAATTTTTCAATTCTCAAATGAAATTCCCTGTGTCATGCAGTACCATTAAAGAGACCCCAGGATGTTGTCAGCAATATTATCTATCATGGTCTTGGAAACCAAGCTTCTTTAGCCATCCTGCTTTAAAGAAGTTACAAAATTTTCATCTAAATTAGCTTCCGTTCTGGACAGATTCTGTCAATGTTAACTATGAGAACTAAAGAAGATGTCAAGAACATATTACACAAGGCTACATCAGATTTTGGGCGATAGACTGCAGTATGAAAAAATCAAAGTCAATAGCTAAAACGCTACGTAGTTAAAACGTTAGCTTTAAAATAAGTTCAGAGAAAAGCTTTATTGAGACCCTAATCTCCCTAATTTTTTTACTTCAAGTCTGCTACCAGCAGACAATAATAGAAAAAAATGTTCAGTCATCGTTATAGCTACTGCAGAAGTTATTTTCGGGAAGTCATTTTCAATCTGTAAGCGTGTGTTCCAAGACTTCTAAATTATCTGGGAAACTGTAGAGCAAATAAATTGAACAGTTATAGCACAACCATCGTACTTTCGGGTGAGTTGTTTGCATTGAGAACCTTATTATGAACATATGCAGTGTAAGCAACAGCTGATACGGCTATAAAGGTCACTCCACTACAAAGGAGTATGCTTAACATAGTTGTCGCAGTCATTACTGGGTATCCGAGACTCAATTGGTCTCAGCCGAAGGGCCAATGAATCTTCCATGAACAGCAAATACGAGAAGGAGACCCTAATCTCCCCGATTTTTCACCTCAACTCTGCTACCAGCAGGCAGTGAATGAAAGAATATTCAAAAGAATATTCTGCAGAAGTTATTTTCTGGAAGTCATTTTCAATCTGTAAGCGTGTACTCCAAGACTTCTAGTTTTTCTGGGAAACTGTAAAGCAAATGAATTGGACAGTCATAGCAAAACCATCGTAATTTCGGGTAAGTTCTCTGCATTGGGAATTTTATTGTAAACATTCAAGCTTAGGCTTGACAATGCAGATACATTGACATGGTGTAAGCAACTGCTAATACGGGCATAAAGGTCGCTTTACTACAAAGGAGTATAGTTGTGATGCCATAAAGAGAATTTCGAAGACAAAAATAAAAAAAATTTGATTTGGCCACTAGAAAGGATAATCAAATACGAATACTTGGCTTAAAGACAAACAGAAAATAACTATTTAAATAAGTCAATAAAGACGATTTTCTATTGACTTGTTGATACACATAGGCTCGTAGTGGGCAGATGGTCTGATTGATCTGTCTAGATTGGAGGTTGGAAAACTAAATAGCTTCATAAGAAACTCCTGATTATACGAAAACCAAGGGAAGTAAATGGGATATATGTGGTCTAAGTGTACCTATCGTCTATAGTTGACTTTCCATAAAGCCATTTACCATTCAAAACCTAAAACAATGATGTCAATATGCTTTTAGTAAAGCAGTTTTCAACTACCACACCAATATGCAGCTGTGTTTATAGGGTATCAACACAATCAATTCATTCTGACTGCTTTCAGGTTATTTAATAAGAGGAAAATCTCACAAATGTTTTTTGTACGTTTGCACGCAAGAACCAATTAAAAAAAATTTATTAATTTTAGAATGAATTATTTTTAGTAACACAATAAAAATTACCTTGTTTTTTTCTATATAAATTAAACGATGGTAGTAGCAACAACAACAGAACAATTTACAGCTATACAATTGCAAAATGACAGCAGCAACGCTAATGACAATAGCAATAATAATAAAAATAAAATCCAAATTTAATCCTTTGCAGCAGTTGTAATAAAATGTTGACGAAAATGGTTGTTGTTGTAAAGCAAATAAATTGAGGGCTTGAAGCGAGCATAAGATTTCTTTTTTTTTTTTTTTTGGTTTTTTGGTTTTGTTGTAGTAGATATTATTGTTGTTATAAAATACTATTCTTTAGCAAGAATTTCTTTGGCTATTTAAAAAAATATATTTTTTTTACTTTTTCTTCTATTTTTGTATTAAATTTTTCATTTGTAGCAAAATATATAGATTAGGAGAGGAATTTTTTTTTAATTTTTTAATTTTTTTTTCTTTATTTAAAACACTTTTCAGCTTTATTTTCTTACTTTCTTTTTTTTTAATAATTTTATAAATTCTTTTCTTATTTTTTTATTTTTAATTTGTATTTCAAATTATTTTTAATTTTTTATTTTTTTTATTTAAATTCGTTAAATTTTTTTTCATTCAACTGCCTGCGTTTGTTACGGATTTGCTTTTTGGCTTCATTTTTTTTCTTTTAATTCTTTCACTTTTTATTTCTTTTTTTATTTT
>QOCX01001185.1:18623-43309 GCA_005959815.1 Sarcophaga bullata | reverse complement strand
TGAGGTGGGGTAAGTCTAGACTAAAATTGAGGAGTAGTTGTGATTTCCTTATATCTCCGTAGTGGATACATATATACAGTGAGCATTAAAAAGAAAAAATTTTTTCATTGCCAGTTTTTAAAATTGAAACAAAAAAAAAACGCAAAAATGTTTTCTGGCACTCTCCTTAAGTGGTAAAAGTTAAGTTTGCTGATTGTTAGATTTTTTGTCATTAGTATACACTTTCTTTTGATGCTCACTGTATGTTCCTATTATCTCAACACAGTGACAGTTGATTTTCACATGTTTCCATTGAAATACAATTTCATTAAAAAAAATAATTCTCCTTAGGCAGGAGCAAAAGTTCGGTACTGATTATCCTGCATGCATTAGAACTTTGCAATAAAGTACTTCTAGAATATGTGGCCACAACAGGTCGCTTGTGGAATGTTCATATTTCAAGCGATTTAGTTGCTTACAAAGCTATTCGATTGTGGAAGATTGATACTCCGGAAGAGTTTGTAGCAAAACAGCTCATAGAAAATGAATCTCTGCTAACCTTTGTCAGAAGTGACTCAATACTTTACAGTCTACATCTTCGTGTGTAATTGTAAAGCATTTTCCCCAGGATTCTCAAAACATACAAACAGAATTTGTAAAGTGGTACTCCTTAAAGAGCGATTCCTAAGGAAATTCATTATAAATTACTGCCGTGTTTTTGCATAATCTTTTTTTGCCTTAAACCGTACATTTATGACCCACAATGTATTTGCCCTTGTAAGTTGATGCTCAATTATAAAGTAAACTTAGCAACTCAAGGTGTTGCATTTCAGTTTTATTTGGATGCCTGTGTATACTTAAATGCAATTAAAAGGATCAAAATTTCTTACATTCATCGTCATCTTCTTTTAAATCCATTCATCAACTCACTCGCTCTCTCTCTCTCTCTCTCTATCTCTCTTGTACAATGTGTAATAAGCATCGTTTGTTTTGTAAAAAAAATTTCACTTCACGTAGAATGTTAATCATTATGTTGCAACTTAGATTGATAAAAATGCCATGAGATTTATGGCTCTTAAGTAGTACTTAAAACAGCACACTTCTACATGCCACTCAAGTTAATTAGTATCTTAAGGAAATGAAATATTGCCACTGTAATCCATCTGTTATGCACTGACACTTACCCTGTGAGAATTGGATGAGTTTACAGAAGAATTCGCCGAAAATAAAGTGTCTCAGCAAAGTTCCCACCAATGTTACCGGCATACATAGGACACCCAACAGTATATCCGAGATGGCAAGATTGAGAAGGAATACATTTGTAATGGTACGCATACGACGATTCTGTACGAGTGTCCGAAATGACCAACAAGTTGCCAACCCAATGGCACACAGTAATATTACACTGTAACAGAGTAATCCAACCATCATGGCACTTCAAGATGCATTATTCGCGCGTGACTGCCGTTGCTGCTTTGAGTCCGATGTGCCGATTTGCAGTAATAGTTTGGATACGTTGAGTAAGAGTTGTAGGATAGTGAATAGTGGTGGTGCTGGTGATGGTGGTTTTAGTTGCACTGATGGTTGTGATGTCATTACTATTACTAGATGCCGGTGCATTTGTAGAATGCGCAGTAAAATTACTTGAGGTCAAGTTCGCCGAGGCCAAATATGCATTGTTGAATGTAAATGTTGTTGTAACATTGTCAACAACTGCATAAGATTCATTGGAGGCAAATGCCAACACAGTTGAATGAATGGGCCACGACGTTAAAGCCGTCAGCTCCTGTTGTAATCTTAATATATCCAAGATGGTAACACTAACACTTACACTCAAGCACTGTTTGAAATAATTTGTATTAAATTTTGGGTTTTTTTCTTTGAAATTATTTTTTCTTTTTGAATATTTTCTTAAATTTTTATTTTTTGTTTAAATTTTTTAAAAATAATTTTAATAATTTTTTTTTTTTTTTGTTATATTGGTCACACCTTATTAGCCTTTTTATTTTTTATTTTTTATTTTTTTTTCTATTTTTAATATTTTGATTAAATCGTTGTGGTTTTGTTGCGCTTATCGTTGTCGACTGACATGTGGTGCCTGTGCTGCTGCAGTCACATATTAATAAAATCACTCATAAACCTCGAGATTGCAACAGAAAGAAAGACAGCCTCATTCATGTATTGTCTTTAGAGTCCTTTAGCCAGCCGCCTTTTTTAATTCACCACAAATTCAACAAACACAACTGCTAAGCAATATTTTAAACGTAAACAAGAAGCAACATGTTGATTAAGAAATTATGTTTCGCAACATCTATTGCTACATGCATATATTGTCTTGCTTTCTCTTTAACTTCACCACCAGGGTAAATGTTAATGACATATATTTGTAAGCAACATTTAAACATGTTTCCGAAGATGTTGTTGGTACTCTGTGTTGCTTTCCGCTTTATATTAAGTACTTAAAAGCGAAAGTTGCTAACAGCATCATGTATTGCCTATAGAGTCCTTTAGTTAGATGTTGATGACACACTTTTTTTAGCAACATTTTAAATGTAAACAAAAAGCAGCATGTGTACATTGATGTTGCTTACTCAGTAAACCAGATACATCTTGTATTTACCAGATTTAAGTCCAATTAAAAGTGAAAGTTTTTATGTTTTTCAACATTCTTTTTCAAATGAAGTTATTGCTTTATGGTTTCATATTTTATGGGAGTAAGAAAATATCTCCTTTGCAACATGTTGATATAAAGACACCCCTAAGTCTATATGCTATGAGAGTGGTGTATGATATGTTTTTATATTCTTCAGATTTCTTTTGACTTGAGCACTTTTACCTTAAATAGTAGAGTATATCGAGTGCCTTTTTGAATAATATTTGCAGACTCCTAGCTCATGTGTCATACACTATAAATCACAAATATGTGAATCCATAAAATGTACATCAAAGTTTTTTTTTTGCGTTTTTCTTAAGAAATGTTTGAATAGTTGGATTTATTTTTGAATAAAAATTGCTTGAAAGTGTTATTCCAGAATCAAGATTTATGAGGAGCTGTCAATGCCTATCTTTTTTATAGAAGTCAGAGTATAGTTGAGTCATTAGAGAATGGTAGATAGGAGTTAAGGGGTATATAGAAAAACCTCTATCAAAAAAGAAAATTAAATGCCAAAAATATGCAAGAATTTAAAAGAACTTCTTTAAAATATTGACGAAATTGTCCAAAGCAGTTGTCAAGTATAAAGGATTTAAAAAGAACTGAAACTGTTGAATTGAATTATAATTTTTCCAGAGAATTATGTTTTAAATTCGTTGAAAATTTTTAAATTTTCTGCACATTTACACACTTAAAGGGTGCTCTTCTACAAAAAAAAAAAAAAAAAAAAAAAAAAAAAAAAAAAAAAAAATGCTGCTGTTTGATGAAACACATTTTCCTGTCACCATGATTATTTTCTCTTTTTCATTCCATTTTACTTTCCTTTCAGCATGTAACTGTACGTTGCTATTTAAAAAATGTTTCGTTTGAAAATGTAAGCAAAAACACAGCAAAACACCAATCAAACATACAAACTTTTTTACCCGGTTAATGTTACAAAAGAAACAAAAGGAGAGAAAAAAAAACTTTTTCTCTGTTTTTATCCTGGTGTTTTGTTGTTTTGATTCATTTTTCACAAAGGAATAGCGATAAAAGAAAATTATTTCTATCACCGAAATTTAAAATCATATGTGTACGCATGTACCATTTAAGCAAAGAAAAAACTAAATTTAAAAAAAAAACAAGAAAGAAAAAATAATGAAATACAAGCGATAATAAAATCAAATTTGTTTAGAAACTCATCATCATTTGAAGGTTTGAGAAAAATGCCAAATACAACGTACTTGAGTCAGTCTTATTAACAGCATAAAGTTGTTTGCTGTTGTAACTTGTTTGAAATGTTTACTTACGACCTACATAATATCTTCTCTCATCACCCACATTGTGGTTGTTACTGATGATTGGCGGATCTACAGCTTAAAGTCGACTCCGAACTACAGATTTTTGAGAAACTTTTCATGGCAATTTTATTTTTTACTCACAGTTTTCTGGCAAAAACTGTCTGCAGAGAGGAGAAATTTGAATTCTGTTAATAATTTCCACTGAGTGAGGTCTAAATCGATCAAAACAAATGCTATTCACTTTAGGAAAGATCGCAGCAATTATTTTCCGTTTAGTTTTAAACTCATCTAGCAATTTCTGGCATAAAAGCGTCGTGATAAAATTGGGCTTTACACGTGGTCACATGATTAAAAAATTTTGCTTAAAACCTATGATTATGCAGATGAAAAGAAACCAAATAGAAATAAGTAAAAAAGACAAATAAACAATAACAGAATACACACATCGAACGGTACACAATGTTATATTACAGACGTATTATTGTATAAGTAAACAAGACAAATAGACAACAACATAATACACACATCGAACGGTACACAATATTATATTACAGACGTATTATTGTTGCATACATACATACATAATTGGCCATTACAAACCTTTAGTCAGAGTTACGGCCTAGCTTCTCACACCACTTCCATTATGTTGTGTGTGTTAATTTTTATACGTGGGTAGAGGACGCCACAGCATAAAGTCAATTCCGAACGACAGATTTTTTTTTTTGAGAAACTTCATGGCAATTTTATTTACTCTTAGAGTCTTTGCCAGAAATCTGCTAAGAGGAAGTTGCCGAAGAAATATTTTTTCATATTTCGAACCCTGGCTATAGTCTAATAAGCCAATACACTACCTACTAGACTACGATAACCAGTTTACGAATTATTGTTACAGACGAATTAACGAGAAGGAAACAAAGAAAATATTAAAATTACAGCAACAATAATTTCATAGAAAAATTGTGGAAGCTGCCAGTTATAAAAAGAAAGAGTATAAATAGAGCAAAGGGACAATGCTGCCAACGCTTTTTTAGACGAATTTTGTCTTTTTATGTGCGGAGCAAAGCAGCACTTTCTGAGTCTTTCTTTCTTCATTGGGAATAAAATTTTGGATTGAAATAATGCTGTGTTGAAAGAAAATTCAATTCTTTCGATGCAAAATAAAGCTTGACTAATAGGGCCTATTGGTTCAAACGCCAGCCCGGAGATCTTAAACAACATGAAATATGAAAAAATATTGTTTCTATCAACAGTCTTCTGGCAAAAACTCTGAGAAATAAACTAAAGTTTTCTCAAAAATCTGGTGGGACGAAGACTACTTTAATGGTGATTAAAGGTTGCAATGACTAATTACGTAAGTAAGTTAGTAAAGATACAAACCATAGGCAAAAATATGGCATCTCATTCCCCCTTAGCTTATAATACAAGAACAATAAAAAATTGAAATTTTTGTATTTAATTTATGCAGAATTTAATTTTTTTGTTTTTGTATTTAAAGGCAATAAATTTTGATTTTAATCAGTTTAAGTTGTTTGGCCTGATTTTGTTAAAGAATAAATTATTATTTCATATGCCATTGGCATTGGCTTTATTACGTGTGACATTTTGCACTTTTAATGGCGAAAATTTTTTTTGATTTGCAATGGCGATTGGCCTGTGTTGTGTGATATGTCATGTAGTAATTAAGCACTTAATAAATTTAAATTAAATGACCATGATTAAAATAAAAAATAAAAAAAAAATGGCAAATTTGGTGGTACAACATGCCAATGACATTTTAGCTAATGGAGTTGTAAACCCTAGTTTTAAAGAATTTAATTGAAGGCGTTAAAGGAGTATTGTTTGTAATTACGGATGTTAAAGTTTGCAATCTTTTATTAAAAAGAAGTTTAAATACAAAATGAAAGTAAACGAAATAATGGTGTTCACAAATTTTTAAAGATTTTTCATCGAGACCAAGAGAAAGGTGTTGAAATGGAAATTCATTTGTTTGTTAAGCAGTAATGCCAGACTAAAATATTTCAAGGAGTTTTTTTTTAATAGAATTTTCAATTTAATCTGTTTTTTAATTACATTTCAAAAGGGGTTTTCATTAAAATTTTGTGAATTTACTTAACACAGTCGCCTTAGTTTTTCGTTGTCTTCTTTACTGCAATAACCATTAACCATTAACGTTTTATTTGTAGCATTTAAGTTTTTATGGTATTGGCCATAAAGAATAAAACCAAATGGTTGCTCTGAAGACCTATTAAAGCCTTAAAAACTAAAACAACAAACACAAAGAAAGAGAGAGAGAGAGAGAGAGGGAGAGACTTGCAACTAACAGATCTAAAACAGAAGGCAAATCTTAAACCGAAAGTGCAAAACAAAACCAAACAAACAATGAAAGAAAAAAGACGAAAAAAAGGCAAAAGACGTAGATAAGCAAGTGAAAAAAGTAAACAAAAAAAACACTTCCGCATAATGTCAATGTTAAGTTCTGTGAACGTCTTAAACGCCAACACCAAGGACTGACTGACTGTGCTTGATGTCTGAAAAGAAAAAAAAAAACTTTTGAATTTAAATTCTTCATACATTCCGTTGCTATGATGACACACTCACCATCATCATCACCACCATCAGCATCATCATCTCTCTGTAGTGTAAGCCATTTCCTAAAATGGATTTTAAGCCATCCAGCCATGTATTGTATAATCCATGCATTAAGCCTAAGAATATCGTTGTTTTACAATACAACAACAACAACATCCTTTGGACCAAAAAAAATGGAAATAAAAATGAAAATGAAAAATGACAAAAGAATAGAAGGAAGATGAACACAAATAATGAGAAGCGCTGGTCGTCGACAAAGAAGTTATCGCACAACGAAAAGGCAAGTAAAGACAAGAAAAGAAATACGTAATGAACATAAAAAGTGTTGTAATGTTTAATGTTAACACAGATGCAAACATTATAAGATAAATGTGGTTAAAAAAGAAAGAAAGGCAAAAAAACCATAACAAACGTATGCTAGCCAACTATAGAGGAGTACTACAACCAGGCAACAAAAGTACTTGACAATCAACAAAAGTGACACATGAAATCCAACTGTTCGAAGAAGTTTTACAAACACACTTAATAGTGTAACTATGTAAGTAAATATGTATGTGTATAGTGTTACACAAATACATTTACAATGCCTTTAAAAAAAGAATTTTTCGTTTTGTTGAATATCATATCACATCAGTGTTGTTGGCTGCTTTTAAGTGTTTCTTTCCTTTAGTTTGTGTTGCCATAATGAACGCAATTACATGCTTCTGTACCTACTCGAGTAGGCTAAAAACAGAAAAAAAAGGTTTTAAAGGATTTAAATAATCATGAAATCTACATTAAAAGAAACGACAACTGTCCCGTAATAATTTAATGAAAGCGGAAATAAATGCTTGAATAAGGTGTAGTAATAAGAAATTCCTTATTTTTTGCATGTCAATGAAAACTTTGTTTACTTACTTACAACCCTGGAGTCAGGTTTACAACCTAGTCTGTTACATCAATCATGTTGTGTGCGTTAACTTCATACATGAGTGGTGGGGCTTGCAGCTTAAAGTTGACTAAGAAACACATTTTTTTTTTTTTTTGGGAGAAACTTTTCATGGCATTCTTTATTTTACTGAAATCTACTAATTTTTACAGAAATCTACTGACAAAAAGGCTACGAATGAAAATTTCTTTTAGGTTGAGTTGCCGGGTCTGCAGTTTGAACCGCAAACTCACATCTAATAAGCCAACACACAAGCTACTAGAGAACGTTAAATTCAAGGTGTATTTACCAGACTTAAGTTAGCATCATATTGATGGAGAATTTTCTTTAAAAACGTCTTGTTCTTAATGCAAAACACTTGATACACTTGATACAATATGTTTCAAACAAGCACAGACAAATTGGCCACATCGGGGCCATAATCCTCTGCATACTGCTCTATTACTGAACATTTTATTATAAAAGCTCGAGCAAAAAGTTTTGCCATTACAGAAGAGCATGCAGTGAATAATTTCCTATCATTAGCGTTTTTGCATGAGTTTTTCTTTAAAAATTTAAATTTAATTAACAAACAGCCTTCATTGGTTTATGGTGACATAAGTTCTCTGAAATAAAAATTAAATTCTGTGGATAACAGACATAAAAAACCACCAAAACTTTAATAGAACATGCTGGTTCCATCCTCTATCTCACTGTCTTTCGCCTGGCATTAATAAAACACCGAGTCTTCTATTAGGAGAACTCCATTTCCACTAATAACAAGGAGTTGTTTCTCAGAAAAACATCCTTTAAAGCAAAACAAAACAGAACAAAACACAGATTCACTGCCAAGGGAACATAATTTTTCTTTTCTTTTCTTTTCTTTTCTTTTCTTTTCTTTTTCTTTTTTTGGTTTGTATTTGAAAATTTCCTGTGGCGTTTATGGTTTTACTTCTAAGACAGCAGTAGGCATAAGGACAAATGCTTGGCATCTCCTAGCGTTTCTACATGCACGTGCTCTCTTAAAAGCGGAATTAAATTTATTATGCTTTTAAATTTTAATTTTCATAATATTACTGAAAAATTAAATCTAATTTATGTATTTATTCATGCACATATGTATGTATGTGTATACATACATTCATACATACATACATTAATTCATTCATTAATTTTGGTTTTTTTTTATAAAATTTTCTATAAAAAAAAACGTATTGTTTCCACATAATTTTCCGTGAATAATTTTCATATGATTTTATAGAGTTTTATTGCCGAAATAAAACAGGCTTTAAAATTTTTATTTCATTTAAACGTTAACATGTTTAATAATGTGTCATCAATTATAACTAAAAACAAAAAAAAAAAACGTTTCAAAAAATTTAATTTTAAATAAAATTTTTCTAAACTTAACTTCGGGAAATTCACCATAAAATTTTAAAAGAATTTGATGATACTTGCACCTCTTGAGGATTTTTTTCGAAGAATAGTTTAATTCTTAAAACTTTAAATATTTTCCTACAAAGTGTTCTTAATCACTTTCATTCTGGATCCAAAATTTTTCTGGAGGGATAACATTCAGGAGGAGGATTCAGACCAACCATCAAACATTGGTTCTATCGAGTACAAGCTTTATGGCGTTGGTGTTTGGAGGCCGATATGCAAACACCAATGCCAGTGCCGACTTATGGTGAGCATACTTAGGCAGTGAGCTGTCAAGCATACTTATGCAGTAAGCTGTCCTCATTACCACTGCATTCTTCTCCACTTCAATCAAGGCATTACTTTCTATACTCAAATCAGAGATCAGCAATTAGTATTCAATCATACTCATAATATCTGATACATGCTTATACGCATTCATGCTTATTTTAATATCATGGAACCTCTCTCACTCATATTCAAAGTTTGAAGTACTCATCATACTCATACTTAGAACCATAGCTCAACACATATAAGTATGATTCGAGTACCAACACTAAAATACTCACTAGAAGGTTGTGTGTTTGCTCTGCTTGCTGCTCTGTCTGTTTTGCTTATGTGTCTTTTTTCTCTTGTTGTTGTAAATGCAAAAATAACTGTGAGACTGTATATTTTGATGAATGATTCATTCGAGTCACTTGAATCATTTTTAAGTATTTTCCTAAAGTTATGAATCTAAATGGATAGGCCTATGAATCAAACATATTTCGTATGTTATGAGTTCGATGTCAACGTTGTACTCATATTCATTGCAACTTGTACTTAGAAATCAACGTTGTAATGGTGAGTATAAATGAAATCAGAGTTTGTAGTTAAATTTCAGTATGGTTGACTCACTTATATTCAAAATTTCATGCGTGCTTATGAGCAGCACTCATGAGAAAACGATTCATTTCTGATCTCTGACCTTCTATTAAAGCAGAGAGCCGCGAAGCTAGCCCAAGTTTTGTCTGGACATACTAATTTTACAATTCTCACTGCGTAAAATCCGAAGTTTTCCAATTGGGCCCTTCAGGTTTATACCGATGGCTTAATGGTGGTGGTTTATTTATTATAGGTTCTATCTCCGATATTTTTCAAGTCAACAAGGAATACCTGGTTGAAAATTGCATTGCTGATGGACTCACTAGGATAATGGTATTCCATTTGTTTCACTTAATCTGGATATTATCAGTTCGTTTTACAAGGAACAAAGGGTCGCTGTAGCCTAGAAGGTAGTGTGTCGGCTGATTAGGTTCAAACCCCAGGTCTGACGTCAAAACGAAATATTAAAAAAAAATTTCTTCGGCCACGTACTGTCATCAGTCATCTAGGAAACCCTCTGAAAGTAAATACAAATTGCCATGAAAAATTTCTCAAAAAATCTGTCGTTCGGAATTGACTTTAAACTGTAGGTCCCGCCTTTCATGTATAAAATTAACGCACATACCATAAGTGGTATGAGAAACTAGGCCGTAATCCTGACTGAAGGGTTGTATTGACCAATTATGTATGTATGTTTACAAGGACCTTTAATATCGTAATCAACAGCTACATGCAATATTTCTAGATTCTGCTAGACACGTATAGAGAAAAGAGGACTGACTCAATTATAACCTTAAATAGAATGGCCATCCATCGTACAATAGCGATTATCATGGTCCATTGGACTACTGAAAGGTTTGGTCTGCTGTCAAATGATTTCCCCCTGAAGCTGTGATTATGTTACACTTTATGTATCAGAGTCCCGTCTCTCACTTTATAACATCGTTGATTGTAATATTTATTCTTAGGGTCACAGGTCGCTGTTCATGAAGGAATGTTTTAAACCGAGGATGGATATGAATTGTGGTGTAACAATAGCCGAAAAAGCATCAAAATTCTTAGTAAAAAGTTCAGATCAACATTTGAATTCGTTTTATCAACTGCATGAGATCATCTAACTTACGTAACTTGTATGCCAATAGAAGAGAACACAAAAGTATGCTAAATGCACGTAGTTGAAAATCATAGATACAGTGAGCGGTAAAAGAAACTGTACATTAAAACGAGAACAATATAAACATTAATAAATTACCGTTATTTTTTATTTTAAAGTAGTTTCATTCCCAGTTTTTAAAATTGAAAGAAAAAAAATTTCAAAATAAAAAAGTTAAGTTTGGTGGTTGTTAGAATTTTATCCTTAGTGTACAGTTTCTTTTGGCGCTCACTGTATATCATATACAGCATGTCTGTAGCATATACAAGAGCCATTTCTTTTCTATAATTTTCACGATTTAAAATCTTTTAGCACGTTAGAGAAAATGTGAAATATTCACGGGCACTTGCAATAACAAATCGTTGCCAACGAAAAAATATTTTCAAAAAATATTTTCTGCAATGCAGTTGGCAAGAAAGCAAAATTTTATTGAAAAAAGAGGAACACGGTCCAGTATAGTTCACATAGAAAATTATTTACCTGGCATTACCTATCATCTTCATTTTTAAATGAAGAGCGGCATTTCATGTGAAGCAACATCGTGTTTATTTGCCATGTACCATCTGCCAATTTATCATGTTCAAATAGAACACATAACCACAAAGAACTTTTCGTTCTTTCCAAAACAAAATTTTAAAAATCAAAAGAAAAATTTTCGATTTCAAATTCAATTTCTAATTTTTTTTTTTTTGTTTTCAATTCCTTTAAAACTTAGTCAATGATTGTTTGAAGAGTTTTTTGGGTAAATTTTTGATTTGATTTTAAAAAATTTAAAAAAAAAAATAAATTTTTTTGCCAAATTCCTTTTAACTTTTTTTTTTATTCCTTTGCGTGTTAAAATAAGAATTTTTTTTTTTTTTTTTTTTTTTTTAAGAAAAGGTAACATCACGTGACTGGATAGACGAGGCACAAATGTTTAAAGTGCGTAAAGCTGAGACAACATGATTAAATTTCATACCAAACTGTCTGCAAATTTTTCTTTTTTTCGTCTTTTTTTTTTTGGCACTTATAACCTGGAAAAGAATGTAAAACTGTTAACATAAAAAGTGTGGGCATGAGAGAGAGAGGACAACAAGAGAAATTTTTTTAAAAATAAAATGGCAAAAACTGTAAATCCGAATGTCAAACGAAGTTAAATTTGTTGCATGTTTTGCTCAAACGTTGTAGACACACACAATTTGAAATTAATTTAAAACAAAATACACCGTAGACACCGTAAACACCGAAAACACCGAAAATAGATACGAAAAAATAAGGAATTTATGGTGAAAAATTGAATTTAAAGTCCATGAACAGAAAAGGTCGTTAAGGTAAGCATTTCGAAAATTATTCAAATGGCTTTGGGTTCAAATCCTTAGACACACAAAAAAAAAAATAAAGGCAGACACAGAGAAGTATGAATTCACATGAAATACTCTAGACTATGATGTTTGGGCAAGTTTTCTTCTTCTTCTTTTTTTTATCACGTTTATCTTTATTTATTATGGTAATTTGAAGAACGTATCACAAACGATACGTTTTATTATGAGATTTAAAAAAATCGCCTTCGCATGTTACACTTAACAAAAGTTTAGGCAGGTCCCCATACATACTTCTTTATGTAGTGTTTTGTTTTTGACAGACAATAGACTGACTTATGCATGCTGTTTGGCAAAAAGATATGTTTTTTGCTCTTAAGTTATTACAAGTCATGCTTGAGTTTTAATCAAGTTTTTTTATACAGTCCATGGCGGTGGGGGTTGATAAATGTTTTTACTCCCTTAAGACGATAGAAGGATTGCTTTATTTCCCATCGTATTGACACATGTTTCAGGTCTAATTCAACCGAAATATATTCAATGCTTACGTACTTACTTAGAGCTTGTTCTTGTAAGGCAAGCAATTCCATTTGCCTGTCTGTTTGCATGGAACACACAAACAAAAACACTCAAATTTAATTTTGTTTCTCGTATAAACAGACAAGCAAGTGATATTGCTTGTTTTACAAAAACAAGTCTTTAATCTGTCGTTACAATACTTTAGCTAGGATCACAACCTAGTTTCTCATAGCATCCATGTTGCGTGTGTTAATTTTATCAGAGAGTGACGGGACCTACTGTTTGATGTCGACTCCGAACAAAAGTTTTGAGAAGCTTTTATTTCCATAGTTTTTGCCAGAAGATGCTGTGAGAGAGTCGCTGAATAATTATTTTATTTTTTATTTTTCGTTTTGAAGTCCAAGCTGGGTTTTGAACCGCGGTCTCCCATCTAATAAGTCAATGGACTAGCTGCTAGACTACATTAACTGCTTAAGGCACTCCAAATGATGATAATTTTTTTTTTTTTTGAATATTTTCTTCAAATGTTAACCTATGTTGTAGCATCATCATGGATCATTGACATCTTGTTTGGGTTCATGGAAGTGCACCTTCACCCTCAAGCTGTTAGTGCAACAAATTATTCTCAACAACTTTTATCTTTTTTTTCTTTCTTTTTCCAATTGAATTCTATGAACTTGCTCGTATGATTAACACTGTAAGCGCATAATTGTCACGAATTCACCGACAAAATGAAAATAACTGTTGACATCCTGAAAAGTTGAACTTTCAAAAAGTTCATAATCATATTCGTACGCTTAAGTTATTGAAAAATTCATAAGAAAACATATTTCTTTCTCCATCAACCTTGTATTGCTTTTTTTCATTGAGGAAAGCCTTTTTTTTAATTCTTTTTGGTCGCCTGAATGTTGAATTCTTACTAGGGTTAGCGACCGCCAGCAGCAGCAGTATAATGACTTTTTCAACTCCTGTCAACTGTCATCTGCTCATAGAAAATATTTGAAATAGAAAAACCAAAACCAAAGAAAAAAGAGACAAAAGAGAATGCGAATATTTCTGTGCTCTTAATTAACATTGTTTGCAATCCTCGAGGGGAATTCCTAAGTGGAAATAGAAATTTTATTTACTCTTCAAAACTCCATTGATTTTACGGCGAATTTTATTTAAAGTCTCTTCACAACGAAATAATCTTGTGTAGCGAAGACAAGCAAGATAAATTCAATATTTTTTGTGAATATAATCTTAAAGCGTAAATAAAATTCTTCATTCAAATTCATAATTCACAAGAGAACGGAAACAAGAGCCATTCAAATGGAAATAAATTTGTTTGCTCTTCCTTAACTTGATTACTGTTGCTGTTGTTGTTGGCTTTTGAGATGCTAATTTTTAATTTTTTTTTTCTATGTTTGGATCATCGTTTTATAATTTAATTATGAACTGTCATGGTAAAACTTTTTTTTTTAATAAAAATACCTTCACTATGACGGTCACAGTCACAGTCACAGTCACAGTCACTGTCACTTACCTTGTCATTTTCACTGTCATTGTCAGTGTAACAACTAATTGCCATCGCACCCACACTAAAACCAAGCAGTTGCTTATCAACCATGTCTCCCCCTGTATGTGATGGTTGTTTATTTTGTTTTGATTGTATTTCCTAATCAGATTTGATTTTAGTTTTTAGTCTCAATAGGCCGTAGACTTATAAAGGAAGTGCTTAGAAAGCAAAATTGCTTGCCAACTGTTCTGTGTCTCTGTGTTCGTATCAATTTGATGGCAATAAAAAATATTGCTTAAGTGGCTCTATTTCCGCCAGAAGAAATATGCTTGAAATGCTTTGCTTTAAAACATGGTGGTGCAAGAGTAATTTCATAACATGAAGCAAAAAGTGGTGAATGAAAGATTTCAATCATCTTCATATGCGAGAAGGATCTGGGAGAGAGATCTAAAGGGTTGTAATGATCAATTCAGTAAGCAAGTATAATGAAATTCGTTATACATTATGTTAGCCATTCTTACACCAAAGGCATCAGAGAACATGGGAGTAATAAACAATAGGATTTCCTGCATGCTCGCCTTATGATATTATTTTTAGGCCACCTGGTAAGTCCTTTTGTACACAAAGTTTCTTGTAAAGTTTTTTTTCTTTGGATAAAAATCGATTTTTTTGGTAATTGAAAATGACAACGGAGCATTACATAATTGCTAGGGGGGGTATTTCAAACATAAGAAAATTACAAAAAAAAAATTCGACAAACAATTCCAACTCCTGGTAAATTTATAAAAAAAAAGAAGCAAGAAACCAAACAAACCTAAAATATTTTCAAAATATTTCAGTTTTTATATGCCAAGGAACTGTACCGTAACCTATAAGGACAGACAACAATTACCTCAAATGACCCTTACTGTTCCTAAGTTTTGCTTGGATTCTTTGTAAATAAAATGGAGTTCGGAAATATAAAAACGATTGAATTCTATTCCAATAACTTTCCTTTCATTTGAGGAAATGTCAGGTTATGTTTTAGATTGAAACAAATTCATGATTTTAGGGTATAAACGTTTAAATGGTCAACATCTAAATTTTTGTATACAAACTCTCGATATTTATAGTCTTATCAGGTAAAGAAATTCCTTAAGAATTCCTTAAGAAATGAATTCGAAATTCCACAACACAGCTGGTGTGGTTTTATTCTTTTGTATTGATCAACATAAAATGCCTCAATATTCTCTCAAATGTCGAAAGCAATTTGACGTAGAGACTTTTCTCTTCAAATAAACTTGAATAAAAAGAAGAATAAGAAAACCAATTTTATTCAGATTAACTTACCTATTTTATGGAGGATTTTCTAAAAGAAGAGAATTGCGTTTCTTTATCGGTCAAATGGTCAAAATAATGTTGTCATCCCATCAAAAAACTGTGTACCATTAGCGATAAAGTAAACACTTGAATGAGGGTGCACATTAATAAATGAAATTGTCTCATTTGGGGCCCAATAAAAGTCATGTGCCATTAAGCAAACAAATAATTTCATACCAAAAAAAAAAAAATTCACTTATTGGTGATCTTTGTGTGGATACTTAGAAGCAATAATGTTCAGAACATTGTTAGCATTCGACAATAATATTGTTACGCTGGCAAAGACAAAGAAATAAATTCACAACAACAGTGGCATAAAAACTTATTGTACAAATGATAACGTATATACTTTTGTACAATAAGAGTATAAGAACGCAACAAAGATTAAAAATACAAGAACAATACTACATAGAAAATTCCAGAAGTTGCCAGACATACGTAGAATTTGGCAATATAATTGTGTCATGGATATCATGAATTATGAGTCAGTCTGTGATTAGCTAACCAAGACTTTTATTAAAAACAGAATACAATGCACTGTGGAATTGGACATCAAAAAGTTTGTTCTTGATTAATAAGAATCATGAATAAAATTAATAGCGCGGTTTTATCAAATAAAATGTCTTGTAGTCGCCGTATTCTATTAGATAGCCGGGATTCAAACCCCAGCCCAGATATCTCGAACAAAACGTGCATACACACATACATAAATAATTGGCCATTACAACCCTTTAGTCAGGATGATGGCCAAGTATAACGCACCACTTATGCTGTGTGCGTTAATTTTATACATGAGTGGCGGGACCTAGAGTTTAAAGTCAATTCTGAAAGACAGATTTTTTTGAGAAACTTTTCATGGCAATTTTATTTAAGAAGCCGAAGAAATATTTTTTTCATATTTCGTTTTTGATGTTTGACCGGGGATTCGAACCCTGGCCTTTCGCCTAATAAGCCAACACACTACCTACTAGACTACGGCTTACTTCACGAACAAAAACGAAATATGAAAAAAGTATTTCTTCGGCGATTTCTTTCTCTCAGCAGTCTTCTGGCAAAAACTCTGAGAGTAAAATAAAATTGCCATAAAAACTTGTTCAAAATTCTGTCGTTCGGCGCCGACTTCAAACTGTAGGTTCTGTCACTGGGGGATAAAAATTAATACACACAACATGGGTGGTATGAACAGCTTGGGCGTAGTCCTGTCTTAAGGATTGTAATGATCAATTAAGTAAAGGATTTCTTGAAATAAAGACAGAAATAACGATCGAAACATAAATAGCTGTATACTCCGAATCCTCGAAAAGTACTGGATTTGGTAAATGAATGGGTTTCTAGATTAATTATTTTTACTGGTGAGGGTGAATGATGCATTTTCATGTTCCTATAGCATTATAGATGAGTCTCGTGCCATCTTTTTAACTATACTGACTGTAACCTCCGTCTGACTGAAGTCGCCGTAGTCTAGTAGGTAGTGTGTTGGCTTATTAGACGAAAGGCCAGGGTTCGAATCCTCGGTCAGACATCAAAAACGAAAATATGAAAAAATATTGCTCTGAGAGTAAATAAAATTGCCATGAAAAGTTTCTCAAAAAAATCTCTGTCGTTCGTAGTGAATTTTAAACTGTAGGTCCCGCCACTCATTTATAAAAATTAACACACACAACATAAGTGGTGTAAGAAGCTAGGCCGTAATCCTGACTGAAGGGTTGTAATGGCCAATTATGTATGTATGTATGACTATAACCTGCTTTACTTCTTCTGGTTTCAAGCACAATTTTAGTTCTTCTCTTACAAATTTATCACAAATTTCTTCTGTCAAATATGTTCTAACAGAGCAGCTCCAATTATTATTTCCATAGCACCTCTCTTGCACTTAAAGAATGTAAATTCTGCATCATTAATGCATCATTATTCAGTATGTTAGTCAATATTTATTCATCGTGTATAAATATTTTCACGACATGAAAACAGCTGCCTTATGTAAAAATTATGCGGTCACCATGTTTCAACTCAATGATGCTTAAAATACTGTCGTCGTTTATTTTAACTACAATTTCGGAATTTTTAAAAATAACCGGTTTTATGAAAAAAAAAAAAAAAAACGAGAAAAAATTTAAATTTACGTATCAGATATTAAGGTACACACATACATACGTACGTATGAGCTCATATCCTGGATAATGCGCTTCATCCTTAACAATGTATGTGGCTATATAGGATAGCATCCAAACCAAGTTCATAATTTATTTAAAGTGAAAGAGATGCCAGAGATAATTGTGTGTTAAGCCATCGTTAAGGTGAATAAATGAGATAAAATTTGAATTTTATATGCGTTTGATAAAGACAAATCTATGTATGGGGGATGTAATCCATTACATCACACTTCGCTGATCTAAAGCTATCCTAATTTAAGGGTAAATCTACTACGAAGTTAAACAATGGCCAGATTTTATTTTGAAAATTTTAGAGGCAACTTAAAACCTTAAAGGTCTTAAGCAAGTGTGAAGATGAATATTTGAGAATGCTTTTGTGTCTTTGGTATATAAATGGAGGCAGACTGTCCTCAAATGGTTTGTGTTCTCTTTTAAAAAGGCTGCTGCTTTAAATTTAAATTTCATAAAATATTTTGTCGTTAAATATCTTGTAACTTTAGCTGTATCAACACATTGATTAGCATTTCAATGTTGTTTTCAGACAATGTTGAGCTGTTTTGTACAGCAGAGAAAAAAGCAATAGGCGCGGATGTCTCTCTTCTGACGAGTTTGTTTACATATTTTTTTGCTTTTGTTGTAATCTTGAATAAAGTAACCCGCTTAAGAACAAACAGCAGATATATTCAATGTCAATGTCACTAACACGTAATTTAAACCATAATGGCTGAGCATAATTATTCAAAATATTTCAAAAAAAAAATAAAAAAAAAGGATTCGTTTCTTTATTTTATTTGTTTTTGTTTTGTTTTTATTTTCTTTTCTGATTTATAACCAACAGACGGCTGTGAAATGCTATTTAAAGTGAAAATTTAATTTTTTAATTTACTGGAGTTAGGCATTTTATGCGCTTAACAGACCGATTGATGCCCATAATGGAGGCATACCACATCCTCATCCTTCATATGTCCGCCATGATTTCTCTGAGTGAAAGACATCCGAAATGTTCAATATTCCCCAAATCTCTAGTCAGGATTATATGATCTAGCATCTCACTCAATCCATGTTGTATGTTTATTTTATGCAAGTGTAATGGTACCTACAGTTTAAAGCCGATTCCGAATGGCAGATGTTTGAGAATTTTATTTACCCTCAGAGTTGTTGTTAAACACAGATTTTTTTAAAATTTCTCGTTTTGTTCGAAGATGTCTGAACCAGGTGCTAAAGGTTATACGCCAGACTACATGCATACATAATTGGTCATTACAAGCCGTTAGTCAGTATTATGATCTAGTTTCTCACACCATGTATGTTGTGTGCATTAATTTTATGCATGAGCTGCATTTTAAAGGCGATTTCGAACGAAAGATTTTTTGAGAAACTTTTCATGGCAATTTTATTTTTACTCTCTCAGAGTTTTTGCCAGAAATCTGCTGAGAGGAAGTTGCCGAAGAAATATTTTTTTTCATATTTTCGTTTAGTTGGAGTTGTCTGACCTGAGGTTTGAAGCCAGCCCAACACACTATCTACTAAACCACGGCGATTTCTACCTACTAGACTAAGAAGACTTCATAACTTTGGCGTATAAATCAGACTGAATTTGATTGGTAACGGGCCTTAACGCAGAATGTGATTTATCGTGCTTTAAGACGAAACAATTTTACTATTTCCACGTATTGTGGAATGCTATATCCAGCCACTATGTATTGGCAAAACAGACTAAATCGATTGCAACTAATTTGGTACTCGATATCAACTGGCAAAGTACGGAACTTCCTGTTGGACAACCCAAAACTTTAGTTCTTTGGAAATTAAATTAGTTTCCAAACACTAGAGCATTTAGATTTCAAATGGAATTTAATTTTAAAGTGGAACCTTCACTGGTATGCCCAAAAGTTGGGTTCAAAATCAAAAGTCTTAAGACTGTGGTTGTTATTTAAGAAATTAAAATAAAAAATAAAATGTTGCAAATTGTAAAATATTTAAAAGCAATCCCTAATAACAATCCTTCAATAAATATTGTTTGTTATTAAAGAAGATTAAGATTTTTCTTGCAAATGTTACGTATTAAACATTAAAGACTAATTGTACTATTGGGTGAGGGAGGAGGCATTCAAACAATGTTTGTTGAAATTCTTAAAATCAGTTTTTAATATCGTTTTTCTATTTTTGCCTTTTCGCTCTCTCCCTCTCTCTCTCTCTCTCTCTCTCTCTCAAAGAAATCAGAATATATATTTGCTTAGCTTCCCTGTATTCTAACCCCGTCCTCTTATAGTCAAACGTAATGGTAGCCTTTAGAGGCCTGCTTACACTCAAATAACGAACCAAAGAAAGTAAGAATAAAAGAAAAAGGCAAACAAAGAAAAAGAAAAAAACAAATCTTTTCAATAAACACGGTTTTTAAATAGAAAATATTGTTTGTAACGTAAAACGAGAAGAGGAAAAAATCCTTAGAATATAAGGCAAATATGACTGAGAATATATGGATTGTTGAAGGCACTTAAACTGCTGACAGCTAACATGTCACATACACCCACTTTTCTATTCTCAATAGATTATGTTGCAAACAGTAGACGAATTAAGTTACACGATAGTGCAAGTGAAAGATATTGCTGTCAACTTAAAGAGGTTAAGACAACAATTTTCTTATGAAATCCTTAAAAAAGAAATTTGAAATCAAATATGGTGGCATGGTTTAACCCTCGTAAATATTATCATTGGATAATGTGAATAGACTCTTGAAATGCAAATCTTTTAAAGAAAAAAAAATACTTTGCCATCCATTTAACATAAATTGGTTAAAAAATTTTCGTCGAAATATTTACAAAAATATTGCTGAACAATGCCGCCCAACAAACTTTGTTTTCTTGGCATAGAAATCCCACGAATTATATCGCGATGCGTAACTCGAGACTACGTAAATCTAAGGATTACTGTGTATACCAAATGGCGGTTTTAAATTCCTTGTCTTCCATAAAAAAAAATTCAAAAATCTAGGCTGCTGCTGTTGTACGGTTTGCTGTTACTGACTGAACAGAGTTAAATGCCCTCTCAAGTGAAAAAGCCAAAGAATTATGAAGAGATTTTTATTAACAAAACAAGCGCTAATCCCCATCAAATATGATATTGTGTTGCTTAGGGTTTTTGATTTTTGATTGTATTTTTTTGGTTTAAAAGTGAAAAACAAAACAAACAAAAAAAAAACAAAAAAAGGCTTTTCATGTCTTTACTAACCGAAAAGAAAAAGGTAAACTTTGTTGCAGAAGCAGCACGCATTGATTGAAATTCTTAAAACACAGAAAAATATTTTGCGGTTGAGTAAACGTCAAGGGCCATTGAAAAAAAAACCGTTTCTTTATGAGAGATTGTTTGGTTAAAATCATAAATTTTTAAAATTTTTATTGTAGACAGAGAGATGGATACAGACAGAGAGAGAGAGAGAGAGAGAGAGAGAGATGAGAGAAGGAAAAGAAAGACAAGTAATTATGGAATAACAGGATTATACGCCATAATTAACCCCCCTCCCCCCCAATTTTATTAGCATCTCGCATTCAGCGGGAAAAAATTATGTTTTAAGCACAACAAAATTATTCAAAATCTTCATTCTCAGAAGCATTCAAACTTTTTTGTATCTTTAATGATACTCACGATACGTCAAATTAATAAAACAACGCATGATGTGTATGGCATGAGAGAACATAAAACATTCTTCAAACAGTATTTAGTCACAGTCAGTCATTTTATTCTGTTCAGCAATAAATTTCGCAAATGATAATGACAAAGAAAGACATTAAATGCCTTAGGCTAACGTAATTAAATTCATTCATAAAATCAGCCTTGAAATGGCATTTGATTTTTATTTTCAAAGATTATTTTGTATATTTTGTGCACAGTGAGCGTCAAAAAAAACTGTACACTAACAACCTTTTATCGCTTAAGGAGAGTGCCTGAAGAAATTTCACAATATTTTTAAATTTTTTTGTAAATTTGTTTCAATTTTAAAAACTGGCAATGAAACAATTTTAAACTAAAAATAACGGTAATTTATTAATTAATATATTTTCTAATGTCCAATTGCTTTTGTCGCCCACTTTATGTACTTCAAAGAGGAGTCAGACATTACATAGATTATAACGACTGCAATAATAACTTGGAACTTTACATTGTTTAAAGGGAAATATTTGGAAATAAGGGTCAATGGGTGTTATGTCTGGGTGTGTTTAAAGCAAGCCTTCTTCGAGAAGCTGTGAGCAACTTCATCAAATAATTGCGGTTCTATAAGTAGATTTGCATTCTATTTGTAAACGTTAATATTCAAGACTCGCGTTAGCTGAAGGAACATAGGGCTTTACAGAATTTTAAATTGCCCCTGCCTAGTTGACAAACCTCACTCACTGAGTACTGCGCTTAAGCGTCGTTTTTTTCGTTGTTGATTTATCTTCCTCGTGGACAAATTTTTTAAAAGAAGGCTACAGTCTATGCTTAAGGCTAGTGGTGTTGTATTGATTTATTAGACAATTAAACACTCGTCTTAAGGCATTTTTTCAACGGCCTGAAACTAAACTAATTAGGCCCACAGCTCCTACTGAAGAAAGAAATACTAGCGATATGTCTTCGAAATGGCATAGTGCCTGCCTAGGACTTTGAGTACTGCAATAGTGCTATGAATGCTTAAGGGCAGAAGCCAATCAGTCCTCTTGGTAAATATAAATCTTGAAATCTCCTATTCATCCTATCCTAGAAATCATATAAGAAATCATAAAGTCCACCTGCACTATTAGGGCCTAGACTTTACCGTATTCAGTCTGGATGATAAGCAGCGAGCAAGGCTATTTATACTCCAATGAAGCACGTAAGATACAATTTTTGGGGTCGTAATGAGGCATTACATTATGGAGACGCATAATTCTGTAAAAACTTCAAATTTTCAGAGATTGAGAAATTACGATCTCGGTGCCTATTATGTGGATGATTTAGTGAGAACTGTCCAGCTGTGATGTGAGCAGCCTGAGTCGCTTCATCAGAAGCTCCGAATGGTTCCGGGACTAGGGGTTAATGGAAAAACTATGACTTCACAATGAGCCCGATATGGCTAAAGTGTGTACATCTGGCTTCCTTGTGTAGACAGCCACATTTACCTACATACCTGCGGATAACTGTTAGAAAACAATGACCTAGTTGGAGTGGAACTAAAGAGTACACCTCTAACCAGAATAGCTGACTGTCTGTATAACTGTGCCATTGTCATTATCTATCAAGCATAATGGCAACATAAACCAACTTTGATTCGATGTAATTGGCTTAAAAGTGATGTGTAAACTCTTTGACAAGAATAGTTGACCACGATTGCGTGCTGATAACAACAAATAAAAATAATAAAAAAAAATTTTGTCAGCCTTTAAACAATTCATTTGATGTGGATGCGTAATATTATTGCTTTTTGCTAAGCGTTTAAATTGCCAAAAAGAAAGTTCAAATAAAATAATCATTTAACACGTGCTAAAAATGTTATGCCATGCCCATCTCTCTTTACATTTCCTTAAATTCAGCTGCTAAATAAATTGTTGTTGTTGTTGTTATTGTTGTAACATTAAAAACTTTTGGCATTAAAAGTGAAGCCAAAAAAAAAGAATTTTTTTTTATTGAAATAAATTCGTTGGAAATAAATTCCAATTGCCAACATGAGCCTCATTTTTCTTGACCGCAAACTCTTAAAAGAAAACCAACGATTAAAACCGCAAAACTGACGTAGCAGAGAACATACAAGTCACATCTATTTTAATTTTATTTTTCATTAAACCACACTAAAATAATTTAATTCAAGTTCCAAAATGTATCATCAAACAGATGAAAATAAAAAAAAAAAATATTTCATTTGCTGGAGCACAAATGACAAGCGTAATTATGAATAGCAACGACTTGAAATTGAAAATCTTTTAATGGAGGATGGTTTTAATATTCAAACTAAAACCAACGATAGTAATTAGTAAAGAACACTAGATTTCATTAAATTAATGTGTGGATTTTCAAATTATATTTGAGACATTTGGTCATCGTTTATAAAATGTTTTATGTTCGATGATATTGCAGTCGTCTGATCATTAAACTACACTTAGTAAGAACAGAAATTTTGTGAGAACTTATTGAACACACTCATTCTAATGGAAATCGATAATTCTAAATTAATTCAGTTTTCCGCCATGGACTGGTCAAATAACGAGATGATATGACAACAGCTGGTATCTTCAAAACGCTTTGCTCTGTCTCAACTCGTCTGTCGTTACATAAAACTGTTTAAGAAAACTGAAGATTTTAAAGACCGTCAATGCTCAATAATTCTTACACATACTGTCCACTGTGCCTATGTGTTCTTCGTATCGAAAAAAAACCCCACCCTGCCTTAGTCATGGTTTGGTGGGATATTTCTCACGACTTGCATTTCAGCGAACAAAGGCTCAAAACTTCGTTTCAAGTTTACCCAGCAATCGTTTTGAAGGCTGTTGTAAAATCACTCAAAAACGTTGTAATACTCTACGCCATTAAGCTAAAACGTTTCAAATCTGGCTCTGAAATTTACTAGCATTTATCTCCATTGATTTTATTTCGCTAGACTATAAATTGTAACCAGTTTAAGAGGGCTTGGTCTAGGGCACTTTACAATTCATTTCTGTACAAGCTGAAGAGATATGAACGATGATGAAACAGTTGTTCACCTACTGGGAACATGCTCGGAATTACGTAAAAAGAGAAAAAGGCATCTCGGTTCCTACTACAAGGATGGCCTAGAGGAACTGTCAAGCCCCAAACAAATTCAGATTTGGCGGGCATTACGTCAAAGGAGAAAAAGGCATCTCGGTGTCTACTACTAGGATGGCCTAGAGGAACTGTCAAGTATTGACATTGGCAGAATGAATCGTTTTATCAGATACCCCGAACAAATTCAGATTTGACGGGCATTAAATCAAAGAAGAAAATGGCATCTCGGTGCGTGCTACAAGAATTACGTCAAAGGAGAGCA
>QOCX01001185.1:706-13664 GCA_005959815.1 Sarcophaga bullata | reverse complement strand
TAATTTGTTTTTGTTTTTGTGATTGTTTTTGTGATTGTGATTGTGATTGTGATTATGACAGGTGTCATAATGTTTAACACTGGCAATATTATCAAAAAGAATTTGAAGGAGCGCATATGTATGTTTGCAAGTAAAAGTGCGTATGAGAGAGGTTATAGAAAGGAACTCTAATTAACTCTTTTGTGTTTTAAGAAAGAAACAATCAAACTAATATACTTTGGTTCCCTTCAATCATTTACTGTTTTTAAAGGGGAATTATTTTATAAGATATTGGAAAATTATTCAATTCGTGAACATCAATTTGTTTTATTGGATTTTCTGATTATCATTGCTCCTTTGTACAAATGTTGTTTTATGTCTTCAGGAAAAACATCAAAACAACATTTTATCATTCATTTATCAAGCATTTCTTCTTATTATCCTTCCATATTTATTGCTTTCACACTCCCAATCAGTCATAGTTTATGAAACCCATACAGTTTATTACAAAGCATTTATAAACGTCAACATATACGACATGAAAATGTATTTCTTCCTTTGTAAAGCTGCTCAAAGTGATTAATTTTCGACATGTGAACATCTCAGTTTTTATTTACTTCATGTATACAAAGCCTACGGTATTGTTTTTGTATTGAAGTTTGTGAAAAAAAAAATTTGTTTCTTTTTTTTATATGACAAATACTCTAGAGATGCTTAAACTTACATACAAAGCGTAAAGCGTAACCAAAGGCAGAATTAACCGAACGTATATGAAATGTAACGGAAACATAACGTTTATTTCTAGCATATGGGAAAGACAATGAGAACGATGCTACTGTAATGAAATTTCTATTAAGTCATTTGAATTATTTTTTAGGCTATAAGCGAACATACGTTCCGATTGCGTTACGTTAAACGTTCGCTAATTCTAGCCTTTAAACGCAAGCTACGAGTGGTAAGGAAGAGTTAGCAGTGGTGAATGAATTTTGAATGTGTTTTCCTTGATGGGTAACCTTAAAACTTGAGAGGAAAAGTTTTTCGGGGTACACATTTCCTCTTCTCCTCCTTGAACGTTCTATAGACTATCGAACGAGCTGCAAATACGCGCCATAGATAAGGAGACTCCCTGTATGATTAAAGAACGTTCCGTTGTAGTATTGATTAAACCGTGAAATCCTTATCACATTAGAATGATGCTTAATAAATCCAACGTTCCTGTATGTGTCAGGAATGCCAACAGGGGACTCCTAAATAGACAGAGTTGATATAAACAGTAGCGAGACTAAATGAATCGCAATACTTCTGCAGCATTTTAGAAAGTCGAGGTACTTAAAACCTTTGAAATAAACACCCGCGATGTCAGAAATTGAGGAAGTAGGTTGCAATCCTTACTGAATTGTTGTTATGACCAATTATGTTATCTAATGTCTAGAATTGTCCTTAGCTTGTTAGGTTATTTTATATGCTGCCTAATAGCGTAGGGCATATGTGATCTATTAATATGACCTTTCCTTCCCAAAACAATAAAAGCGTCAGCTGTGGGAGTATTGCTTAAGGAAATGAACAATTTTATCAAGAAAACAAAACAAGGTTATTGAGTGCCTGTCTCGGCTTAATTCTTTCGATTAATGGAGCACCACACACAATGTGGGCATATGTTTAATGCTTCACAGGAAGGCGTCTGTAATAAATAAACGAATCGGATTTCCGAATCTTTTGATTTATTTTCCAAATTAAATATCGAATACTTGTTGTCTAATTATTCTTGGAATTATGTTATCTTATCATATTATTTCCTATTTCTTTCGTCTTTTTTTTTTGCACTTTCTTAAGCACAAATGCCATGTATTTCTACGAATAAATTTTTTTGTTATTTTTGCCTTGGAATTTCTTACAAGTAATGTGTGTCAAGCGAGTATATTGACACGATTGACACAAAATCCAGACATAAAAAATGTATGAAGAATAGAAAAGTATTTACAAGGAAATTACGTTGTTAACAGGCAGCACCTTCTTATGCAAACAGATTTATATTTAACACTGCGCCCTCTCACCACATAATGATCATAGAGTATGTACGAGTATGTATAGGACCAATGCGAAAGGCTTAAAGATGGATGTATTCCAGTAAGTAGAGTATTGGCTTAATAGGTAAGTACTCGACGTACTCCACACCCTCTGAAAGTAAACCAACTGCCAAGAAAAATCTTTTGAAATTTGCCCCTGCGAGATGATTGACCGTAATCCTAATTTAGAGGATTATAACGTTCATGTTTACATACATACATGTATGCTTCCGTATGTCTATGATTATTATTATACGCATGACACACACTTGAAGTCGCCGTAGTCTAGTAGGTAGTGTGTTGGCTTATTAGACGAAAGGCCAGGGTTCGAATCGAATCGCCAGTCAGACATCAAAACGAAATATAAAAAACTTTTTTCTCGGCGGCTTCCTCTCAGCAGATTTCTGGCAAAAACTCTGAATAAATAAAATTGCATGAAAAGTTTTCAAAAATCTGTCGCTTGGAGTCGACTTTAAACTGTAAGGTGCCCCCACTCCAATTATAAAATTAAACACACGAACCGTGGTGTAAGAAGCGAGGCCGTAATCCTGACTGAAGGGTTGTAATGACCAATTATGTGGTATGATCGATCACAGGTTATTGCTCCCTCCTTTAGGGAAAAGTTTGCAATTAGTGAACACGTTGTAAACTTTATATCCAAACTACCACCTCTGATGTGACCATCAATTCCGCAGAGACCCTACTTCGACGTCTAATATATTTTTATTGTATTTGATAATTATCGTTTGTACACTTTTTTTTTGACATTTTATTACATTATACGTGAGCGTCAAAAGAGAATTCTAACAACCATCAAGCTCAACTTTTACCACTTAAGCAGAGTGGCCAAAATATTTCAAAATTTTTTTTTTGTTGTTTTATTTTAAAAACTGGCAATAAAATAATTTTAAAATAAAAATAACGGTAATTTATTAATGTTTATATTTTTTCTTTTAATGTACTGTTATAACCTCCTTACATCATAGAGCCAATTTTAAGGCTTAAACACGAAATATTGGAAAGCCTTTCAATTTATGAAAATTAACGTTTAACTTTCGAAAAACTTTTAATGAAAAATTTGCATTGAATTTCTCGATTTCTCTAGGAGATGCAAATGCATGTGAAATCTAAAATTGTAAATTTTTCAGAATTTCATTAAAGAGCATTTGGCATCAATCAAATAACAATTTATAGGAATTCGAGAATTGTATGAAAAAAAAGAATTTAGTTTTTGCCATGTTATGGAAAATAATATGAAAATATTTACAGTGATACAAAAAAGTTAACGGAGACACTGACAGCCTCATTTTGTATTCACTACAAACAAAACTTTTGTGTTTCCTTTAATATTTTCCTTTCTGTGTACTGAAAGTGAAATTCTAATTAAATTATATTGAAAGTGTATGTGCACATATTTAGCCCAGTGTTTGCCTTGCATGTGTACCATTTTTAAAAGTGTTGTAAAAAACTAAAAGAGTTAATTAACTCAACCTATTGAAGCTGAACACACACATACAAAAGTGCTTCAATCTTCTTTGACTGCTTTCAACAGAATTGTAAATTCATTTCGGGGGGCCACTATACTAACGACGAAAATGCAAAAATATAACCCGAGATAACTACTGTTACCTTTGGATAGGAAAAAGTTATCATTTTCAATCATTCCTGTGGCCAGTAAGGTCTCTAATAATCAAGAGGAGAAGAATTGAATATTCCATTATGGCAACTTGATACCATACAGTGAGCATTAAAAAAAATTATTCGTTAATTAATTATTGCCTCTGCGCTAAAATTACATTTTTTACTTCAACAGAAAATCGTGTTTTATATGCTGCCTGATCTATACTTTCAAAGTGATTGCATAAAAACATTCCAACAAACCATTATTCCAACTTTATTTACATATACAGTAAGCGTTAAAAGAAACTGTACACTATGGATAAAATTCCAACAATTAGCCAAATCAACTTTTACCATTTAAGGACAGAGGCCGAAAAATTTTGTTAATATTTCGAAATTTTTATTTTAATTTTAAAAACTGGTAATGAAACAATTTTAAAATAAAAATAACGGTAATTTATTATTGTTTATAATTTTTTCTTTTGTATATTTTCTTTTGACACTCACTGTAGATTGTCATTCAGACTGTAGGGCAGAATATAAATTTTGATATTGTTTTTGAACAAATTTTTTATTGCCATATACGCATACAATTAAATTATAATTCCGTTAATGGCGGAACGATACATTTGGCGACTGACTGCCAGCTGTGCCATTAAATTTAATTAAAAATGCTACTTTAATGTGATAATTATTATTAAATACGCAAATAATATTTAATGGTGTAAGTGTTTTAACAATGTCTGCTAATATAACGGTTTACATGAAAAACAAAAACAAATTATAACCATGATAATAATGATAATAACAGTAATTCTAAAGAAATAAAATGCCTGTTTTATGCTAAATATGTTAAGCGTTATAATTTTTAAACCCACGCTCAGACGATTGTAATCCATTTATTAACTTATTTCTGGCACACGAATTACAATTAAGATCGGTGTTTTTATTACAATAGTCTTAAAGTATTTTTAATTGCCATAATGAAACGGAATTATTGAAATTCTAAGAAGTCAAAATTTACATTATGGCGGCATAATGTATTCCGGCTTGCTTTATATTCTACAAGACATATTAAAAATTAATTCAATGAAGATGCTGCGTCTGCATTTGGGGCTAGTACTACTACTACTACTAGTTAGTTGTTATGCAATAAAGACTTATGTATGTATAGTGGGCGTCAAAAGAAACTGTACATTAAAAAAAGTATGCATTAATAAATTACCGTTATTTTTATTTTAAAATTATTTCATTGCCAGTTTTTAAAATTAAAAAAAAATTTACAAAAAAAAAATTTCAAAATATTTGACAAATTTTTTCGCGCACTCTCCTTAAATGGTAAAAGTTGTGTGCTATATTATTAGAATTTTATTATTAATGTATAGTTTCTTCTGCCACTCACTGTATATATATTTAAATTGCTTATAATAAGAATTTCTTTCCTCTTTTTTTTTAAAATGGTGAAAGGAACCGATAACAGTACATATGTGTGCATGCACTTATTATTATGAATATCACTCCTTAAACTCTTAATTCTAAGATTTCAAGGAAATTGTTTATAATTTGCTTCTCACTTCGTACTATTGCGAGTAAAAATGAAGTATAAAAACGTAAACGAAACTGACATCATGTTGGCATTTATGGCTGTAGCATATGGCGTTCCACAAAAACCAGTGGGAAAAAATTATTTTTTTTCTTTTCTGTGTTGTTACTTACAAATTCATGGCAATTCTATTTACTTTCTGGGATTATTTTTGCCAGAAATCTGTTGGGAGGTAGTTGCCGAAGAACATTTCGCTTTGATAGAGACATCTGTCCTGGGGTTTGAACCATGGCCTCACTAGCTACTAAACTATGATGACTACAAATATGGCTTAAAAAAATATTTTTGAGTTCTGTCAACTAAATTTACAAACCACATCGTAATAACAATGCCATCAGGTATTATTTATGCCTCTCTTACAATCGTTCATTATTAAAAAAAAAAAAAACTCAGTTTAAGTTGTTAATATTTCATCTTGACAGCTTGACATTTTGTTGTACTCATCATTACTGTCAAACAAAATAAAAATTGTTTCTTTGTTTGTCTTGATATATTTCTTATGTTTCTTTCTCTTTTTTTTTTCGTTTTTAATAAACTTTTGATTTTCAATAAAATTGCTGAACAAGAGTTTCAGAGAAATGAACGTAAATACTGAAGAGTATTGTGTCCTCTGTACAAATCCCAAAAATTGGCACAATATATCGTAGAGATATTGTTGTCATTGATGATAAGATATTACCACCTAAGACGGTGTGGTGTATAGTCTTTAACATAATAAAACTTTTTATTTTCACCCCGAAAATATTTATTTCTTGTTAAATTCAATTTTTATGACGTTTTTAAACATTTTAAAAATAAATTTCTTTCTCATTAAAGTTTTCTTTTTTTTTTTTAACTTAACCACACTCTTCTCTTTGTTTCTGTAAAGTGCATTAATACAACATAGTCTGCATTAATGTACAGTGAGTGTCAAAAGAAACTGTACTTTTAAAAAATTAATAAATTACCGTTATTTTTATTTCAAATTTATTTCATTGCCAGTTTTTCAAATTGAAACAAAAAAAAAATTTTTTTTTTAATTTCAAAATCTTATCAAATTTGTTCGGGCACTCTCCTTAAGTGGTAAAAGATGACTTTGGTGATTGTTCGAATTTTTTCCTTAGTGTATAGATTCTTTTGATGCTCACTGTATATGTAAACTATTTAAATTCCTGAGGCATTTGCAGTCAATTAAAAAAATTTATTCACGAAAAGGTTAACATTTATCATCAAGGTTAAGGCGATAGTAACAAACCAATACTACGATGCAGCTGCTAACACAGTTTATTAAGCGAAGAAACTTAAATTATTGGCTGTGATGGGAAGAACAAGTTAATTTTCATACAAATATTAACAAAAAAAGTGTTCAAATTTTCTTTTTTTTTTCATATTTTTCAATTTGTTTCAAAGGTTTTGCATATTGCGTTCGAATGCAGTTTCCTGGCATATGGCATGATACGAGCATAGCATAGGAAATTAAAAACATGACTAGCAAGGAAATAACAGACGGATAAGCATACAATTAAGCATAGCATAGCAAATAAAATGTTTTGCAATTGAAATATTTCATAAAAAAAAATTAAATTATTTATAGGAAGGTCTTGCATTAAGCGTTTCTAGATGAGTGTTAAAAAAAAAAACAAAATGTCTCTTAGACATCATTAGAATTGATGGCCTATTGATGCCAGTACATGTAAAAGATAACATGGTTCAAAAGTCCGTCATGGCTTCTCTGAATGGAACACACTCCAAATGACTTAATTTCTGTAGGTTGCCGTTGTACAGTAGGTAGTGTATTGGCTTTTTAGACCCCCCGGTCAGACATCAAAACTAAAATCTGAAAAAATATTTCTTCGGCAACTTCCTTTCAGCAGATTCCTGGCAAAAACTCTGAGGGTAAATATGAAACTGCCATGAAGAGTTTCTTAAAAATCTGTCGTTCGTAGTCGACCCGCTACTCTCATGCATAAAATTAACGCACACAACATAAGTGTTGTGAGAAGCTAGGTTGTAATCCTAACTGAAGGGTTGTAGCAACCAATTTTGTGTGTTTTAATGTTGTTGTACATGTAGAGTGCATATGCTACAGTTGGCGCCATATTTTGTATGTCATTTTTGGGTCATAAAAAGATCATTATGCAGACATCACATTCAAATTGGAATTTAAATTCTTTTTTTTATGGAAAACATTATTAATTTTGGCTTAAATTTGTTTATAAAACATTGGCTTTGTAAAGTAAATTCCAATTTAAGTATGTTCACAATCAATCAAATCCATCAAACTTCTTCAGCACAGCAAAGAAGTTGTTTCCCAAAAACGTTTGTGACACATTTCTGCTCATTTTGAAGTTTCTTCACTGCATTTTACTTATGAAGTGTGTTTGTGCTCCATGCCATAACAATTACAGTGAAATAAACTGCTCTCTTGATTTTCTTTCTTCCAAGGCAACTTTGGTAGTAGCAAAGAAGCATTTTCTTTTAAACAACTCAAGCAGATAATTGTTGAACGTTTTCCTCACGTGCCACGATGTATTTCAATGAAGACTGCACACAGCGTTTCTAGGATTTTTTTTTTTCATATTTTTGAACAATTCCTTATGAACTCGCAAGTGTTTATGGAAAAACGTGGTGGCTGTTGATAGAATTAAAAACGCGCTTGTTCTGATAAGACATATGATATGTTAAGAGGAGTAGCATAAATGAATTTTTTTTCATGGAATTCATTTCTTTGCCAGTGTAATTCTGTGTAATTCAATTAAAATGAACAAATTATTCGTATTTTTAGGGGGAAAAAGAAAGAAAAGCATGGCTTAGCATGTTCGTTTTGCATGATCAACCAACACTCAGAGGATAGGCCCTATTCACGCAATATATTGTGTTGTTTCTAGGAAAATATACTGAGGGAGGCAGAATAGGAATAGAGAGTATTGTTAGATTTAAGAAGAAGAAGAAGCAAAGATTTTTACCTGTAAGGCATAATAAGTTCCACTTGCTAATCGACCACAAAAAGTTGTGAGAGAGTTGTACCGAGCAGCATGGAGATATAATAGTGAAATACAAGCCACATTGAGATAGAGCTCAATTGAATCAATAGAGATGGATACCCTACCGCCATTAATGATTACTTTTGTACCTTCCTTGAAGTCGCCATAGTTTAGTAGGTAGTGTGTTGGCTTATTACGCGTAAGGCCATGGTTCAAGCATCACGACATTCATCAAAACGAAAATATGAAAAATATTTCTTAGGCAAGTTTCTCTCAAGAGATTTCTGGCAAAAATTCTGCCGGAAAAATAAAATAGTTCTTAAAAGTTTTTTTTAAAAAGTTTTAAGTCGACTTCATCAGTGGCGTAAGAAGCTAGGACGTAATCCTGCTTGAAGTATTATAATGATCAATTATGTATGTATGTACGTATGTATGCATGTAGATGAAATCACTCCTTTTAAGTGTACCGTTTTGAAATTATTTTGTAAGAAAATCAAGAAATACTTAGTAAAACTATTTCAGATATTTTTTTCTGAGTGTATTTCTGTATTTCTTTAAATTTTTGTGTGTTTTTTTTCCATGAATTTTGAAAACGCAAACGATTCAATGAATTTATAAAATTTAATGAATTTTATCATGCATTTTATTCGTAATTTAATATTCTATGAACATTTCTTAAAGTAAATTTCGAACAAGAATCCAAAAAAAAAAAATTCCTTTTTGTCCCACTACATATTGACACAGTTTTGGGAGACAGTCATTAATCTTAATCAATTAAGGTGAATACAAATTTATTCGAAAGTTTACTATTTTGACAGCGCCTCTAATCATCGCTCGAGTCAATGACAGACATTTATTGCTTGCTGCTGCCCCAAAAAGACAATACAATTGCTGGTTTAGATTCACACGATTTATTAATTATACTCACTTACTGTGTGTGTGTGTGTGTTTAATAAGACACAAAAAAAAGTAATTTTTGTATTCTTCTTCTTCTCTATTTTTTTAATAGGAGATATTGATAGACAGCCAAACCCTTGCCATTTTGAGAATTGAAGTGAACATTTTTAAATACGAAAAATTCGTATTGTTTTGCGTGCGTCACACAGGATATTTAGAAACTGTGACTCATAAAGTACAAAAGAAAAAGTAAAAAGGCTATGCTAGTGAGAATTATAAACTCTGACACTAGCTCACGTAGTCTGTCTACGGATTATGTCGTTTTTTTTTTGGCATTTGATGAATGAAATCTGGCTGGAACTAAACTGTCTAGTGTTTAATGCTGATCTAAGGTAAATGACTTTCAAATGAAGCTCATAAATAAGGCAACATAAAGAAACTGCCATTTTTTTCTCGTTGAAATTTTAATTACAATTTCGAAACTAAAGAATTACCTTTCAAACAGAGAAAAAGTATTTCTTCTATACTCTGTTGTTCATTGTAAACGACGTTTCATAAGCTTGTCACTTACAGATGAATAAACTCTTTAATGCGAGGCAATTTAGTTGTTATTTTATAGTAGGAGACTAAAAAAAAAAGAGAAAAAACGAAGAAAGTGGCCAATAGAATTAATATTTCAAAACATTTTTACAAAAAAAACAGAAATGTACATACATACAGTGAGCGACAAAAGAAAAGAAATATTAAGAAGAAAAGAATTTAAACATTACTAAATTACCGTTATTTTTATTTTAAAATTGTTTCATTGCCAGTTTTTAAAATTGAAATAAAAAAAAAAACAAAAAATTTCATAACAATTTCAAAATTTTAACAAATTTTTCCGGGCACTCCCCCCCCTTAAGTGTTAAAAGTTGAGTTTGCTGATTGTTAGAATTTTATCAAAGGTGTACAGTTTCTTCTGACACTCACTGTATTTAAGTGTATGTACTGTTGGTATTCCCTTATGTATTATACTGGCTATTGGCTTGTTTTATTGTTTTTGTGGTCTTTCATGAGAGAGAATAGCATGCTGATAATATTGTGATGCTACCCCAATAATGATCCACTTTCTTTGGATTCTCATAGCATGCTGATAATATTGTGATGCTACCCCAATAATGATCCACTTTCTTTGGATTCTCATACCAATTCAGTTAATACATTTAAAAAATAATTAGAAACAAATTATTCAATCTTTACCGAACGTAACCTTGGTCTATATGCCTTCCTCCTAATCAAATAACCACAGAAAGGATAAACACACTTCTTTTTGGTGTTATTCTACACTCATCATATATTAAGTACGCATGGTACTCTTTGATTACTTTTTGTGTTGCTATTTAGTAGGAACACGTTACTTTAATACTAATTAGGCATTGCCTACCAATACAGTTTGAATGAATTGACAGAATTGACAGAACATGAAATCAATATATTCCCTGTTCGGGGAATATTATCACTTCTGACCTTGACATACTAATTCTAACTGTCTGGCATAAATTACTTCTGTAGTCAAGAAAAATATGAAAATATGAAAATATTCATGTTAATTAAAGTAATTAAGAGATATTCATAAGAGAAGAACGGTTTTTTTTTTGCACCGTAATGATTCATTACAAAAAAAGGATTTTTTTAACATGAAATCTTATTACAGTGCATACAGTGAGCGTCAAAAGAAACTGTACATTAATAAATATACAATATACATTAATAAATTACCGTTATTTTTATTTTAAAACTCTTTCATTGCCAGTTTTTAAAAATGAAACAAAAAAAATTTTTTCAAAAATTTTCAAAATATTTGTGAAATTTTTTCGGGCACTCTCTTTAAGTAGTAAGAAGTTGAGTTTGCTGATTGTTAGAATTTTATCTTTAGTATACAGTTTCTTTTAACGCTCACTGTATATCGTATGCATATATAGCATAGCATAGATAATCCTTTTATGCCTCAATGTAAATCGCTCTCTTTGTTACTTAACTTCCTAGAAGGTACGCAAAAGTTTGTTTGTTTTTCAAAGAAAATTACGAAAAAAAAATTTCAAATTTCTTAATTACCGAAGATAATCCTGTAGCGTACTACTACAGTAAATTATTTTAAAATGTCCGATGAGTGCAATTTAAATAAGAATTTAAAATGAAAATTCTTTTGAAAATTTATTGCAATTAGGATGCGAGGGTTACTTTAAAATAATTTTGTGTTCATATTGCTGTTGGTTTGAAAATTTCAAACTGAAAGTGAAGCAAAACCATACTCTACATAATTATTTGAATAGCTGCCAACAATACTCATATACTATTTTAAAACCTTCTGTGGGCGAGCTTAAATCACGGTTCACACAAAATCCGGCACATATTTTTGTTATTCTTTAGATTCTTAAAGTAACCAACATACAAGTCTGTAATGTAGTGTTAAAAATCTTACTTAATTGGTCATTACAACACTTTAATTGGGATTACAACCTAGCTTATTACACCAACCACGATGCGTTACTTAATTTTTTGTGCATAAGTGACTGGATTAGTCCGAAGGACCAATTTTTAAGAAAACTTGACAGAAAAGAGCGCGATGAAACATTTTTTCATGCTTTGTTTCTGCTAGAGATGTCGAACCAAGACGGTGTGATCCATAGCCTCACGTCTAATAAGCTATTAAACTGTCTACTAAACTATGGTAACTTCACATAACATTACCGAAAATCTATTCACATTTAAAGGAGAATTTTGGTCACTGACAGACTTAGCACTCAATCAAGTAAAGTAAAGTCAATAAATGTAGTATTGCCACCAGGCATCTCTTAAATTCTTCTTGTACACTTTAATAGGATTTTGTGTGAACAATTGTATCTTTTTCCGTGTCTCACTCTACCATTTTACCCTTTCAAAATATTGTCGTCGTAATAAAAATAAATCCTATTTGCTTAACCCCTACATCAAACGGTTTCAAATCAAATGCTTGTGCTTTTAGCGCATCAATCTTTCGTAACAATTTATACAATAACAACCCAAATAAAGAAAAGAAAAGAAAAATAAGGGAAAGAGAAAACATTTTCCTTGTTAAGAAGTTATTTTTGATTTTAATGCCTAATAATACGATTTTATTGTGCCGCCTGTTTATTTCGGTATGTAAATAAGCAATTTAAATGCAAATTTATTTTCACATGCCGAAAAACGATAAGAAATTTTATTGTTTCGTTTCGTTGAATTCTTTTACAAAATTTTATCACGTTTTTTTTTTAAAGAAAATTTGAAAAGTTAAATCATCACCATGTAAGGTATAGCAGAGGTAAAGTAAAACCTGTTGAAAAAAAAAAAAAATAAAAAAAAATTACTTTCAATAAAATATTGATTGTGAAATAAGCACAAGATATTTTGATGCGTAATCAGCTAATCAACGTAAGTTTATTCAAACTCTTCATTTCTTCGAGAATAAAGACTACGTAGCAGAGGATTAAACAATTGCCTTCAAACTAAAGACTACGAATGGTAAAATTTCTGGCTAAAACTCTTGTGAATAAAATAAAAATTGCCATGTAAAGTCGTCGTGTATAAACTGTAGGTCTCAGCACTTATGGATAAAATTAACATACACAACTTAAGTGATGTGAGAAGCTAGGTCGCAATCCGTAAACTGAGCGGTTGTAATAAATAATTGGAAAAGTAAGTTAGGACTCAGTCTCAACGGCATTATATATGATAACCTCTATATTAGATGACATGCATCTCTAATCTTTGGTTCTAAGCAATAACAGCCTAAGTAGGAAAAGATATTTTTGTGAAAAATCATTATTTAC
>QOCX01001184.1:0-43311 GCA_005959815.1 Sarcophaga bullata | reverse complement strand
CAGTTCTCCTCAAATTTCCTTTCAACTTTTGCCACCAATTTTGCTTGCTTTTTTCCATTCTCTGCTCAGAAGCTTCTAGCAGTTTTTGGTTTGCTACTTGTGATCAGTTTTGGTTTTCTGCTTGCATTTTTTCTGATCAGTTTCTTTTCGAGACTCAGCCAGAAATTTTTGATTTTCGGCTCTAGAAGCTTCTTTCACTTCAGCAAGTAGTTTTTGGTTTGCATCAGCAAATAAGTTTTGGTTTTCTGCTTTAGTAGCTTGTATTTGTTCCGTTAAAGCGGATAGCAACGCAGGTACCTGTAACTCTCGTTCCTCGTCATCTTTGAACTCGTAAGAATCAATATCGATGCCCTGATGAAGTTCCTCCCTTAGCTGCCTTTGGAGTTCATTTTTCCTGCCTGTTGTTTGCAGCTTTGCATGCTTTGCCTTGCCTTTTATATAGCGACGTAAACAGTCTGATGAATATTCTCGTAGGCGAAGTCTGATGAATATTCTCGTAGGCGAAGGTTCTAGTCTTCGCCTTCACGAGATTTCTATGAATGTAAACAGGTATGAATGTAAACAATATGTTTCTTTGTTGTTTTTGTATATTGTTTACGTTCGACCCTTCAGAGTTGTTGTTGTTTATTGTTTACTTCTTTATTCCTTTTTCTTGTTATACTCATGTTTTTGTTTATTTGTTAATGAAGTAAACAAGTCCGTTGTTTTGTTTTTGTAGCTTTTGTTTAACATTTTAATGTTAAACGACGTTACACCATTCACATTTTCGTAACAACATATGTATGTATATATATATATATATATATATTTAATTATTAAACAAATGAACCCATTCTCCTCCCTTTCAGTTTAAGTTTATTCTGATACACTGTACAATCTTTGCTATAAGTCCCACAACTTTCGTCTAAGTCCATTTCTAATTTGCGATTTATTCTGGTACAGTTTATGCATTTAGTTATTGGTTTTATGTAATTTCTTAGATTTATGATTTACATGGAACTTTACACATATTTCTTGATTGTTACATTCACTCTATAAATGAATGAATCCCTAGCATTTAAAACATCTTCTCACATCATTGCCATCGGAAACTCTACATCTTTCCTTGTCTTTAACAAAAACTTTCGTTGGGTTGGGCGTCTTAATTTCATATTTATCACTCGATTCCCTTTTTCCTGTTTCACATCAGTTCCTTCTAAATTTACGGGACTTATCCTATTATTCAACTCATCCTTTACTTGTACGTGTTTTTTACAATTCGACAACGCTGCCTTGGATTGTAACACCAGCATAAAGTGCCAGTTAGCCACACGTAACGTAAAGTACCGTAAAAAACGTTATCTTTTTAACGTTCTCTCTCGTTAGCAAAACGGAACGATCTATATAAAACAGAATTCTCTTACGCTTTTACGTGAAATTTGAACATGAGTGATGGGGCTAACATATGCAGAGTTGCATTGCGGCACAAATGTCCTCTTTGGCAGATTCATGTTTATTTATATAATACTTTTAAATTGTTGCATGCATATAATGAAATTTTTAATTTTTGATTAAAATAATTGTAGTGTAGTATTATTAATAACAAATAGTATTAAAAACTGTAACACAATAGTAACACTACCATGAAGTAAAACTCAATGTATATAAGATATAAGTAATTTATATTAAATTTAGTTTGGATTTTCTAGAAATAAAGATTAGAATACATACATACAAATTGGCGACGAGAAAACGTTCAAAAGAACTTAAAAAAAATAGAAAAATTAAAAAATTGAATTAATTTTTTCAAGTCGTTTTACGCATAATTATTTTTTTGTTCGGGCAATTAATAATTTTTAACTAAATTGTATTACAATTAATTAAATTTTTATTTAAAATGTCGACTGATACTACAACAGAATCTCCAAAGTCATCGATTACGTTTCTTCAAACGTCCAACGTTCCAGAATTTTCTCCGAGCAATGAAACTTTTTCAATATGGAAGGAAAAGTTAGATATTCACTGCTGTGAAATTAATTACACTGAAGAGAATCAAAAGAATGCAGCTTTATTGAAGTCGATTGGTACTGCTCCATGTAGTGTTTTACATAGTTTGTGCAGTCCCGACTCACCGATTTCAAAAAATTATGATGACCTCTGTAAAATTATAATCTCTCATTGCACACCGCCAACAATCATCTTTAGAGAGAGAAAAAAATTTTTCTTCTGTTAAAAACGAAAACGAAACCGTAGCTGAATGGTTTGGCAGGATCAAAAGCCGAACTTTAAATTGCAAGTTTGATAACAATTTGGAAGCGTTTGTGTTAAATCAATTTATTATTCTTTTGTATAGTAAAATTTTCGAAAGACTATGTGAGGAGGATGAGACACTTACGGTTACTGAAGCGCTAAAAAAGCTATGATTACCGAAACAAAAATTATGTTAAATCTTGCAAAAGTAGAAATGGTGAAGCTTGTCATGAAGTCACGCATGAGCCCAAAAGGTAAGATGAAGGCAATCAGTCTTTTAATTGAAAAGTCAACAGTGGCGTTGGAGGTGATGGACTTGGAGTTGGTAACACTAGTGGCGCAGGTCGGAGTAAACAAAAACAAAAAAGTATGTTCACACTGTGGTTGGCACAATCATGAGTCTAAATATTGTAAATACAAAAACAGTAAGTGTCATTCTTGCGGTAAAATTGGGCATATGGCGCCTATATGTTCGAAGTATAATAGAACTGTAAACTATGTATCAGATTCTTATTCTCCACAAAATAATATAAATAATGATTTATTTGGTTTATCTATTTATAGTGTGTCATCAGAATCTACTAGAAGCATCTACTACTTGGAGGTTGTGTTTGACGGTATTCCGATGCTCGTGATACCGGTGAACCTTGCACATTGATTCCACTTGCAGTGTATAAAAGATAAAAGATTTTCTCTTTTGGGTGAGTACCATGCTTTAATATCGTGTCGTGGTATCGAAAACAAGATAGTTATAGTAGTTACCAATACAAAAACCCCTCCATTACTTGGACGTTCTTTTCTAAGAAAATTTAAATATGACTTAATAAAATAAATTCAAATTCAAATATATTCAGTATCGATTCAAAATGATTTTTCTTCCATCATAAACCAGTTGAAACATGAGTTTTTGAAAGTATTTCCAGAAAGGTTAGGAGAATTTAAAGGCAGCAAAATATCACTGAATCTTATTGAATGTCCAAAGTCTATATTTTTTAAAGCTCGACCGCTACCTTTTACTTGGAAAAGTAAAATTGAATGTTATCTTAACAAGTTAATTCCAGATGGAGTTTTCGAGCAGGTAGATAGTTCAGAATGGGCTACACCTTTAGTTCCAGTATTAAAACTTAACGGTGGTTTGAGGATCTGTGGTGATTACAAGGTCACGCTAAATAAATGTTTAGGAAACTTTATTCATCCTCTTCCTAGAATTGATGAAATTTTTGCTTCACTCCAAGGAGGAAAACTATTTACTAAACTTGACCTTTCCAATGCGTATAATCAGTTAGTATTAGATGATGAATCACAATTATTATGTACCTGGAGCACTCATATAGAATTGTTAAAAGTCAAAAGGCTTCCTTTTGGAGTTAAAACCGCAGCAGCCATTTTTCAAAGGGTTATGGAAAATTTATTATCGGGTATTAAGAACGTTGTAGTCTATCAAGACGATATAACTGTTACTGGAAAGAACAATTTTCAGCATATTGAAACTCTTAAGTTAGTATTAAAAATTAAAATAAAAATTAAAAATAAAAAATTAAATTTGAACAAATTTAAACCTAAAATATGTTTTCTTGGTTTCACAATTGACGAACTGACGAACCACGGCTTAAATAAGTCTGACGAACGTATTTTAAGTGTTTCGTCGGCACCCATTCCAAAAGATATCTCTGAACTTAGAGCTTTAATTGGAATGGCGAATTATTAATCCAAGTTTATTAGTAATTTTAGCCAGAAAATGTTTCCTCTATATGAGCTTCTTCGGAAAAATGTTCCATTTCATTGGTCAAAAGAATACCAAAGGGCATATGAATTAATTAAAACTGAAGTGATATTCGATCAGGTTTTAGTTCACTTTAACCCAAATTTACCTATAACTGTAACGACTGATGCTGGTAATAATGCAGTGGCTGGCAAATATTTAGTGTAACTAAGTTAAAACAATTCCTCTTAGGTAATCGATTTATTCTGCGTACGGATCACAGACCGTTATTGGGCATCTTTGGTGAACTTAGAAGCTTGCCAATCATGTCCTCCGCTCGTCTTCAAAAATGGTTATTAATCTTATCAGGCTTCAATTATTCCATTGAATACAATAAAGGTAATTCAAACATAGCTGATGGACTTTGCAGAATGCCACAATTTTTGTCGGCTGAAGATAAAATTGAAAGCAATTACATTAATTTAATAGAATCGGATAGTGATTCCAGTTTTTCTTTAACTTTTAAGGACATAGCTAAAGAGACACGCCGTGATCCAGTGTTATCAAAATAAAGTGCAGCCATTCAAAATGGCACTGTATATTTGTTAAAAGGAGATGAATACATTCGTTTTCGCAACAAAGCATATGAGCTCTCAGTTGAATATAACTGTATCCTTTGGGGATACAGATCAGTTATCCCAAAGAAGTTACAAGATTGTGTTCTTAAGGAACTTCATGCATCACACTTGGGAATTGTAAAAACAAAGATGTTAGCTCGTTCGTACGTTTGGTGGCCAAACATTGACCACGAAATAGAAAATATGATAAGAGATTGCATTCCTTGCTAGAAATTCCAACAATGTCCCGAGAAATCTGTTTTGATACCGTGGAATCGTACCAATTCAGTATGGAGTCGTATCCATATAGACTTTGCCGGTCCTATTAAGGACTTTTATTTTTTATTCATGGTAGATTCTTACTCTAAATGGGTTGAAGTTTTCAAAACAAAAGAAATAACCTCATCTTTCACTATTTCAAAAATGAGGGAATTATTTTGTAGGTATGAGCTGGTTGATACTCTTGTTAGCGACAATGGAAGACAGTTCACGTCTGAAGATTTAAAATTTTTTTTGAAAACAAATCATATCAAACATATCCTTACTTCTCCTGGACATCCAGCAACTAACGGTCAAGCAGAAAATTTCATAAAAACACTTAAAAAGTCAATCTTAGCATGTCTTAAAGTTGACAATAAGTCTTTCTTAGACATTATTTTGAACAGGTTTTTACTTGATTATCGCAATACTGTACATTGTACCACTGGTGAATCGCCTTCTAAGCTTTTTCTTGGAAGATTTTTAAAAACACGTTTAAGCAGATTAAAGCCACCTACAATTCAAATTATTGTTGACGCTCAAAACAATAACATAACAAATTACAAAGGTAAACGCGAAGCTATGTTTTCAACAGGCCAAAATGTCATGATAAGAGATTATAAAAATCCTAACAAACCTAGTTGGACTCAAGCTACTATTAAAGATAAACTCGACCGTCGATCATATTCTTGTATCATTACTCATAATAACAGAGAAATTAAGCGACATTCTGATCAAATTAGAAACAAGAACTTAAATCAAGATCTTGATATTGTAAGAAACGATCAAGAGGAGGCAAACAGTAATGAAAACGGAAGTTCCATTCAGGTTGACAGTAGTTCTATCATTTCAACTACAGATGAGCCTCCGAAAGCTGCACCTAGTAGAATTTTGGAACCACGCAAAGAAGGTATTTGTTATAAAAATTAAACATATAAAAGCATAGTAAAAAAGATTAGCATAATGTAATTAAAATTGAATAAAAAAATTTAAAAGTACATATACTTTTAATTATTTAAAAACAAATTCACCTTAATACTTATTATACATTTTTAGATATACTTCTGTATCTTTCCGATAAACATATTGTGGTAAATAATAACCTATAGTAATTGAATTATCATCATAGTTATTAGTTATTGATTATTTATAATATGTATATCATATTTCTTTTAGGGGAGGACATGCAGTGTAGTATTATTAATAACAAATAGTATTAAAAGCTGTAATACAATGGTAACACTTTACCATGAAGTAAAACTCAATGTATAAAAGATATAAGAAATTTATATTCAATTGTAATTTGGATTTTCTAGAAATAAATATTAAATTACATTACAATAATAATAAAAAAATTATTTTATAAGAAATAAATACTTATTGTTATGTTTTTATTGTGCCCACAAAAGAATTTTAACAAAATAAATAAATAATATGTATGTATTTTGAGTGACGAAGTGGTACGAATTATCTTTTTTGGTACTTTTATATATATTAATCGTAGATATTATTCTTTTAAATTTGTATATAAAAAATGATTTTTTTAATTATTATTGTTATTATTATGACTGTAATGTGTATAAAAAAAAACTTTGAAACAAAATAAATAAATAGTAGGGGATTCACAATCTTGGGCAAATGGTCTGGCATCATGGCATTTGCAAATGTTGGGTATTTTTTTTACCATACACTAACAAAATCTACACAAATACCCTTGCCACGGTGTGGCAAATATGCCCCACTAAAAACCATAGTTTATATTTGCCATACTTAAGCAAATGAAAATGACGAAATCAAGACTCTATAGTCTGCTCTTTTAAGCTTCCCTTCGGCATATTTTTATATTTTTTATTATTTTAAACTGCACTTTTTTGATATAAAGTAAAAGTATTTTTTTTAATAATCAGTTGTGTGTTGAGTAGTTTGCAATAAGTGTTGCAAAGTTATACAAAAAAGCGCTCACAATTAACGGCAAATATTTACAATGGTATAAATTTACCATCAAATGCCCAAGATTGTGAATTGCCCTAGTATGTATTTTATGTGGCAATGTAACGCAAATGCCTTTTATGGTACCTTTCTACTTATATATAAATCTTTAAAATTTTTAAATACATATTCTAATGATTCTAATGTTCTCAATAATTATTTATTTATTTTTTTTTTTTTTTTGTTATTCCAACTAGAGATATTGATTTGCAATTTAATAAAAAAATATTTGAATAGAGCAATATTCGACCCTACTTATATCTAAATTCCATAAATATTGACTCTGATTAAACCAAAAATGTAATATTCCATTATATTACAAGAATAAAAATAAATATAATAATAACATAAAATTTAAGAAGTAAATTTAACTTCTTCCAATTAAGGCTCAATTGGTACTTTTTCGAATTTTGCTTTTTCTTAACACCACTAATCACTGTTCTAAACAGATGACTTCGTGCAAATGTCAGTATACCAATTTCTTTGCATTGTGTTGTGTTCCTGTGTGTGTTGCTTTGTGTTCTGTTTCTTTTTTGTTTACATTCTTCGTTGACATATGCCCCATTTTTAACGTTTCTATAACTACACAATCGTTTTTAAGGCTACGTACGTTACAATTTTACGTTTCTTACGCTTGACTAACTAGCCCTTAAGAAATATTATTTTGTCTACGGGTTACTTCCCATATAACTTTCTTTCTATCTTCGCACAATTTAAATTTTTTTCTTTCATTTTATTCATTCATTTTTCAGATTCTCAAAGTTTGTTATACTTTCACAAATTTTTTTATTTCTCGTACATCACATCATCAGCACATATAAATCTCACATAATTTTTTGCCTCCAGAATTTTTGCCGAATAATGTTTCTGAACATTTAGTTGTGAAATGATATTCTCTATTGCAAACTCCCATAATGAAATAAATTATAATTTCAATTTCTAAAATATGTGGTTTTATTTAAAGAAATATAAAGTTACATTACTTTACATATCCATAACTATTCATATTACCTTATACATAACAATATAGATCCTTTACGTTGCTGTATAAAAGGCAAGACAAAGCAGGCAGTAGTCAGAGTAAAAGATCAGTCAGTCTTGTGTGAAGAAAGCAATCATGGTTTGAAGATCTCCGTTAAAAAGATCTATAGAACAGGTGTAATAATTGTTATTGTTTATCGCAAAGGGCATAAGCAGAGGAATAACTAAATAAAGCAATTGTTGTCGTTAGAACAAGTTGTGAACAGTGGCACACAAAATTTTACGATGAATAAAGAATTTAATTAAAACTGAACATAAATTTATTTTTATTTTTATTTGCAATCTACGATCTCATATTTCGAACGTTTTTAAAGGGTAAAAACGTAACAATTGGAGTTAGAAATGGGATTGCAAAATTTAAAAATTAAAATAAATAAAAAAATGAAACTCTCCGAACTAAGAGTGGGCCGGCTTAAACGACAGTTGGGTAAATTAGAGCTGCCAACAATGGGCACGAAGAATGAACTCCAGAGGCGGTTAAGAAAGGAACTTCAGCATCAGGGCATCAATATCGACTCTTACGATTTCGAAGACGAGGAGGAACGAGAGTTACTCGCCCTTGCAATCCCCAGCAATATTGACATAGATTCGTTGCTAACCGATATGATGGGAAAAATGCATGCAGGAAACCAAAAGTTATTTGCTGATACAAAGATCGCAAACTAAAAGCTACTTGCTGAGGCACAAGAAGCTTCTAGAGCCGGAAACCAAAAACTGCAAGAAGCTTCTGATCAGAGAAAGTAAAATCAACTTGCTGATGCACAAGTAGCTTCTCATTAGAAAATGGAAAAAATGCACGCAACAATTTTGACAAAAATTGAGAATAGGGAACAAAAATTATTGGCAAGAATTGAAAGGAAACTTGAGGCTAACACGGAGGAGCTGCAGGAACTGCAGGAGTCGATAAACAAAAGAATTACTTGTGTCGAGGAAAAGGTGTCAAATTTAGAAACGACCATCGACACGAAAGTGATTGATTTGGAAAAGATCGTTGGCGGAAAACTCATTATGATAGAGGAGAATATCATCAACGTCCAGAGACTGTGACGGTATCGGCAGGATAAAAATACCTAACTTTGATGGTAGCTCGCCACTATCTATATTTAAATTCTAATTCGTGACAGTAGCCATCAGAAACAGATGGGATGATGAAGAGAAGGCTTTGGAATTGATTTTGGAGTCAAAAGGTGTCGCAGTCGAGATTCTAGAAACAATGCCAGCCAGCTGCAGAAATAACTACAGTCTTAATGGTGGCGTCACAGCGTATATTCGGCGACGAGCACAAACGAGAACTTTACCGCATGGAGTTAATGCTAATGAGTCACTTCAAGCCTTTGCACTGGAGGTCGAGATTAGTGTAGCTCACATACCCAGAAGAAAACCACCCGTTGATAGACAACCCTAAAATCGAGACGTTTGTTAACGGTAGACGTGACCCAGAAATCAAACTAGCGATATGTTCCACACAGAAAACAACCTTTGCATAGACCGTGGCGTTTGCACTAGCCCAAGACACCACTCGCATGATTGCTATACCACAAATAGAACTCGTGGAGGAAGAGGAATACCTTTTAGATAAATTTAAAGAAATGATGAGGCAAGTTGTGGAGGAAAATCGACAGAAGGCCAAACTTAAATGTTTTAATTGTGAAACGGGCGGTCATTTCCAAAGAAATTGCAAGGCGCCACGCAAAAGATCAATATCCGTCTCACCAGCAAGGGATAATAAACGGGTGAACTACCAACCATCTTCACAAGAGTCCCCGTTAAAATAAAACGTGCTAGCTCTGAGAGGCAAATGCTTTCTTCAACAAGCAAGGGCCCCCCAATCTCCATACCAGTTATGCAGCAAACTGACAACAACCTTACGGCGTGCGGGTACATAAATGGCAGACAACACACCTTCACTGTAGACGCCGGTGCGACGCAGTCTCTCACCAGACCAGATGTAGTGAAGGGGAAGTGCACTTAGTAATAAAAGACTACGGACAGCTAGTGGAGATTCTGCCACCATCCGCGGTAAAACAGAAGCGAAGGTGACTATAGCCATCGTTAATGTAAGTCACGTCTTTATTGTTGCCGATATAGTGAAAGAGGTGGTCATTGTTGCCGATTTTATGATAGCTCATGGCATCAATTTGAATGTAGGGTAACAGATAATGAGTTGGTGAAATGAGGAGATACCTCTTGAGGCGGGATACAAACATCAGGTGCACGCCAGAAGGTTATTTGCTGTCGAACAACAAAAATTACCACCTCAGAGTGAATCGTCGATATGGGCGCGTGTGAAGGGGATTATGAGAAAAACCGCTTGTGGGTTTTTAAACCAACAGAAATTCAGTCGGCAAAGGCCCTCGTCAAATTCACCGAACAGAGAATCGTCCCGGTGAGAGTGTTGAGTCTATCAGGCCATGAAAGTCATCTGCAAAAGCTCTGAGGTGGGCCAACGTGTTCCAGTAGATGCAATGATAAACAATGAACGATTGCCGCAACCTGCCGAAATGTCAGCTAAGGATCAACGGGAATTTAATGTAAATGTGGAGAAATGGATAGCAGGTCTAGCAGCTCCAGAGAGAAATAATGCCAAAAAGCTGCTAAAGACGTACGCCAGCGCTTTCGCCACTGACAATAAAAGTCAAGGTGGAACAGCCATGGTTACACATGAAATTGCTACTGGCGAAGCGAGACCGATAAAACAGGCACCCAGAAGCATACCACTGGCGAAGCGTAATGAAGTTAAGGAGCTAGTCGATGATATGAAGAGGAGCGGGGTAATTGAACCGTCATCGGGTCCGTGGTGCTTATCTGTAGTCTTGGTTAAAAAGAAAGATGATAGCACAAAATTCTGCGTAGACTACCGGAAGCTAAATGACGTCACTAAAAAGGATAGTTACCCGCTACCGAGAATTGACGACACGCTCGACACGCTAGCTGGAACAAAGTGGTTTTCCACATTAGATCTACAAAGCGGATATTGGCAGGTGGAGATTGCAGATAAAAACAAGAAGAAAACTGCATTAAGTGCAAACGGCGGCTTGTGGCAGTTTAAAGTCATGCCATTTGGACTCTGCAATGCTCCGGCCACATTCGAACGAGCTTATGACGAGAACTCAAGGGACTGCATTGGAAGACTTGCCTGGTATACCTCGATGACATAATAGTCATGGGCAGAACTTTCAATGAACACCTTAAGAACCTGGAAGAAGTTCTGCGGCGAATATCTATGGCCGGACTGAAATTAAGCATAAAGAAATGTGCACTCTTCCAGAAGCAAGTGAAGTATTTGGGGCATCGGTTACCGCAGATGCATATCCACGGATGAGGATAAGATACGAGCAGTAAAGGACTGGCCTCGTCCCCAGAATCTTCATGAATTACGCAGTTTCTTGGACTATGCAACACTACAGACGCTTTGAGCCTAACTTTGCTAGTGTGGCTGGAGTTTGCATGAGCTCAACCAAGAAGCAAAGGTGTATCAATGGGGTGAGTCACAGAAAAGCGTTCCAGACACTGAAGGATCTATTGTGTGCTGCACCAGTTTTGGCGTACCTAGTTCCAGAGAAAAAATTCATTTTGGAAGTGATGCTAGCGGTTATGGGATTGGTGGTGTACTTTCCCAAGTGATCAAGTGTGACGAAGAGGTCGTAGGCTACTATAGCCGCACACTGTCGAAGCCTGAACGGAACTATTGTGTGACCCGACGTGAGCTACTTGCAGTGCTGGAATGCATAAAACATTAACTATATACCTGTATGGCCAACATTTTCTATTAAGGACTGATCATTCTACTAAGGACTGATCATTCCGCACTATGATGGCTGCTGCAATTCAAGAGCCCTGAAGGACAGTTAGCACGTTAGATTGAGCGCCTCCAGACCTACGACTTTAACATTGAATACCGAAGATTCATAAAACATAGAAATGCTGAGGCTCTCACACGCCGACCTTGTAATTTGAAGTGTAAAAATTGTGTGAAAGCCGAGAAGAAGGAGTCCATCATCGACATCCAGCTAACGCAAATCGAAGCCAACGAAGACTGGTCCGAGGCACAAAGAAGCGACCCAATATTGGCGAAAATTATAGCAGCTAAGGAAGACGACAAACGGTCTACCAGAAATGAGATATACGCGGATGCATATTGGGCGCAATGGGACAGTTTAAAAGTGATAAACGGACAAGACCTCATCCAACCTAATAGTGGTGCCTTCCCCAAAAATGAAGGAAGTCTTAAATGAATTCCACAATGGAGCTAGCGGAGGACATGTTAGGAGGACGTCTTTGTAGATATTGGAAAGACTAAAACAATGTTTTTATTGGGTTTGATGCCAGCAAGATAGATAGCAAGATGGATAGCAAACTGTACCAAATATATTGCAGCTAAAATTCCCGTAAGAAGAAGTGGAGGCAACAATATAACTCGGGCGGTGCGCCCGAGGTGCTTTCAATGTTTTTATTGGGTTTGATGCCAGCAAGATAGATAGCAAGATGGATAGCAAACTGTACCAAATATTTTGCAGCTAAAATTCCCGTAAGAAGAAGTGGAGGCAACAATATAACTCGGGCGCACCTTTCTAGCGGATAGCAGTGGGCGCTGTAGGTCCTTTTCCTGCCAGCAATGCCGGAAACCGATATGTTCTCGTCGTGATAGATTATTTCAGCAAATGGCCGGAAGTGTATGCCATACCCAATCAAGAGGCGAACACAGTAGTGAATGTTTTTGTAAACAACTCGCCAAGGTTATTTTTGGGACTGAGATAAAGCTGCCTGGTGACTTAGAGTTTGGTGTTAAGGAAAGTCTAAATGGACTTCATGAATTTGTGCGCACACGTATAAGAATGGTCAGTGATAGAATGCGGCAAATACGAAGGGCTTCCATGAGGGACAACTGGTTTTAGTACTAAGGACTTTTTCCATTATTTCTTCTCCCATATTTCTCCTGTCGCTCTATGTGGACGACCTTCATTTTCGCTTTGGGGCTGTTAGCTTTCTGTATTCTGTACACGACATCATGTAACCTTTTAATTTTTGTATAAGGTCCATCCCAGCTGGCTTGTAGCTTGGTAGATAATCCTTTCTTTCCGCAAGACAAAGCAAGCAGTAGTCATAGTAAAACTTCAACCAGTCTGTGCGGGTGAAGAAAGCAATCGTGGTTTGAAGATCTCCGTTACAAAGAACTAAAGAACAAGTGTAATAATTTTTATTGTTTATCGCAAAGGGCGTAAACAGAGGAATAACAAATTAAAGCAATTTTTGTTGTTAACAGTGGCACACAAAATTGTGCGATTAATAAAAAAATTAATTAAAACTGAACATAAATTTATTTTTCTTTTTATTTGCATTCTACGGGCTCATATTTCAAATTTTTTAAAAGGTAAAAAACGTAATAATAGATTATAATTGGGTTAACCTGTACAAGCAAGTGAAATCGTCAATTTTAAAGAAACACGTCAGGTATTTTGTAAAACGAATTTATACGAATGTTAAAACGTTTTTTATCGTCTCTAGTAAGGGTAAATACAAACGGAAAGCCGCTTCAAACGCTTGTGGATATTTAATCAGTTAAACAGGGAAAACTATACTTTTGTAATTTAAAATAAATATAAACACCACCTACATAATGGAATAGTAATATAGAGTTTATTTTTATTCTTTTTATAAAGGTTAATGAAATAAATTATAATTTTGTTTTTTAAAATGTAAAGAGCAAAATTTAAATTCTGTTCATAATTTCAATTTTCCGTTTTGTTGGTTTTTAATATTGACATGTTGTTAACACTCCTAAAAAGATGTCACGTAAAAATGTAAGAAAATTCTATTTTTTATAGCTTCTCAGTTCCGGTTACATTATATTTCTATAACCATACATATCAACAACAATCAGCTGTTTTTTACTGTTGCGATTACATTCCGTTACTGTCGAGTAACTGAGCCATTGCTCCTTATAAACTAAAAATGAACGAACGTTACGTTTCTTTCCGTGGACGTTTGACTAATCGGACCTTAATCGGGCTTTTAAGTTGCCTTTGCACATGCTATTATTATATTCGAAATTGTCGAATGTTTTACTATTCGCTTATGTGTTTACACATGTTTTTCATTTTTTTGTAAAGAAAGAGTTACAGAGTTGTTCATATTTTTGAAGAATAGGTTATTATATATTAACTATAATATAATATATTAACTATAATATAATATATAAACGCTTTATATTAAAAAAACTTGCATTTTTTACGTACACTTCTAAAATTAAATCATAATAATACATGGAACACGTTTGACTTTAATTACAGTCTAACAGTAATCCAGTTAATTTGTATCAAATTGTCATTACGAAAAATGTAAGTGTATTCGCAAAAATTGAGTTTAGTTTTTTGAGATCACTAAAATGTGTGATGTTAATCAAACTTATTCTAACGGTATTTGTTTCCTAGACCATTTCTTGAGAAGTCCTTATGTTTAATGAAATTATAGAACCTCCACATTCTCTGATCACTTTCCAATCAAACTTTAAATGCAGTCGGATTCCACTCAGTTGTTACTACGTAGTCAGCGATGGTTTATATCTTACAATTTCAATAAGTACAACCTATAGTTTGCTGCCTGCTGAAAATACAATTATCAAATGCAATGAATAAACGGTATCCATTCTGCATTCAAAGGCAATAAAGTTCTATTAGTAAAAACATTTCTACGAAACATATATGGCATAGCTATCGGAAGAATATATTTGACAGAACTAGAAACAGACAGAGTCATGCTTGCGAAAGGACAGGCTAAAATGTTTAGTGTTCTTTTAAAAAAGGTTTCCAGTTTGTTCGAGAATACAATTCACAATTTTGTTAAAAAGTTACTCATAATGATAAGACAAATACAAATAGTTATGAAATTGCAGAAGTATTCCAAAAGCATTACTCATGAGTCTTGTGTGATTAAATACCTGAAATCCTAAAAGATGATATAATTAAACGTATTTTTTCTCACCTAAATCCTATTTCTCAACATATTTACTCATTTGATAATGAATTTAATACTTTGGACTATATTGATTCCTATTGACTCCATTAAGCAAATTAATAAAGAAATTAACAACAAAAATGTGGATTGGATGGAATTTCAAACTTTTTAATTAAAAACCTTCCAGATTTATTTAAAATTTTACAGATTTACTTTTCTAACTGCAAATTCTGCGTCCAAATAAATAGATAGATATAGGGAACTGTTATGGTCCCATTACTCTTTAATCTCTTCTTATACGACATTCCGCAACTAACTAGCAACTTTTTAAATTCAACTATAATTAAAAAATTATCATCTCAAGGTGTAAACGTATAAAAAAATGTTCTCCAGACTCGTAATTAGGTTTATGATTTCCCAATCTGGTTTTCTCTAGCTAATGTTACTTATATTTATATGGACATAAATGTCAAATGTGTAAAACAACGCATAAATTCTTAGAAATGAATGGAATAAAAATGTTTTATTTCTTAAATTTTTTGAAATATAAATTAAATTACATACTTTTAGGTAATTAATTATTAAAACTGTTTATAAAATAGTTAGCTTACTTTGTCCTGAAAAATACCGGGAAAATATCTAGGTTTCTTATCTGATACTATTTGCAAATCTGTATATCTATCGAGATCTTTATGTGTTAGAGCTTCTGTTAAAAAAAGTTGCTTCTTCTATCGTAAGTTATTGTTTTGGCTAAAATTTTATGTTAGTGAAATAGAGGCAATTTCTGATAACTGTATCCCGTAATAACATATTAATTTCAGCAGAGGTATACAGCAAGAGTATATAGACTTGAATCTTTTTTTTTTTTGCTGATATGAAAGCGAGTAACAGCCTTTCGTTCGTTTAAATTTTCTTTAACAGCCTGGCTGTTAAAGTCGTTTTGTAACATATCCCATTTTTTCTTCTTTGCAAAGCTGCGATATCTTTATATGTGGTACAAATTAACTGGATTACTGTTAGACTGTAATTAAAGTTCTAAGATGTTAAATGTGTTATTATGATTTAATTTCGGGAGTGCATTTAAAAACGCATTAAATTACATTGCACAATAAAATTGTGTTGTTATAATAATAAGTTTCACAATATATTGAATAAAACCAAAGTTTTTTGATTTTTATTGTGCAAAACGCAATATTGTGTAAAGTGTTCGCAACATACAACAATAATTATTTCCCACCAAAATAGAGCACTACAGCTGATATCAAAATTCAATGTTGAGTGTGTACATATAATACGTTGCTCTAATAGAGTCACATAATATGGTGTTTTGCTTTTCTAAGTATGGAGTTTCTTGTTAAGCAGAACGTCAAAAGTTGTCCCATCCATACTAAAAAATTCCGAAAATCAGCAGGCTCTCAATCCCTTAACTCCTTTAAAAGATTTCCATTTCCTTTATTTTATTTTTAGGCTTTTTTAAAATTATTTATATTATTTTTTTATAGTTATCTCTAAATTGTTTAATACATCTAGGTTTTCTGTATCAACGAAATTAATATTGAAATGTGTGTGTGTATAGGATTAGTTTACTTTTTCATGCTATATACATATGTGTATTGTACGTAAAATTGCACCGAATCAATATTTTTAATATTGTATAACTTATTAAAAAGTGTGAAGCAAAGCAAAAATATTAAGTACTTTAGTACTTAATAATATTGTAATATTTAAACGAATTCGAATAACATGCGTAAACACGTAAGCAAATGGAAAGAGATTCTACTATTTCAAACAATTTATCGTTCATAATATGTATACAACACTGGCACGCCACTATTTTTGTAAAGGCAGTGTTATGTTTTAATTCCCAGATTTATTCCTTGTATCTCTTACATTTTTAAGCAACTATGGTAAAAAGTTGTTGATTTCTTTAGCTCTATATATACTTTTTTTTATCGGAGTGTAATTAATTTACCAAAAATAGTGATGTACAAACTGAAAAAAAAAGAGGATAATCTCAATATTTCAAAAATAAGTTCTAGTCAAATTGTGTCCCCGATTGCAAAATATCCTTTTTAACTATTAGTTGATTAATATTGTATTTTCTGTCATTTGCCTTTTTTCGAAGCAAAAATATTTTTTATATTTATAGAAATATCTAAAAAAATATCTAAACTAAAAGTTTTCTGTATATCGTTGGCCTCATGTAGAAGGTCCCTAACTCACTTTTTTCGAAATTGATTTTTTTGTGATTCCAATGCATTTAACAAAAATTTTGTCTGGAATCATGAAAAAAAAAATCAATTTCGAAAAAAGTGTGCCTTAGGGCCTTTCTACATGAGACCAACAATATTTCCTCCTTAATCTTGGATTTATTGCTTTCAGAATTTTGTAGATGTTTCGTTCTTTTTTTTTTTGTTATTTATTTATTTTCAATTTATAAATATATAAAATGTTGTTACTATAAATAATCTTTTTTTTTTTTTTTTATTTATAGTAACAACATTTTATATATTTATAAATTAAATATAAATAAAAAATAAGCGCCTTAAAAAATGAAGCTCATTTTATTTCGAAACGAAATAAGATATTAAAAAATGAATACGACCTTATAGAACATTAAACAAATTATTTATTTAGTCTCAAATGGAATGGGCAAAAAAGGCTGAAAGCTGTAATTAAGCTAGAAAGTGGTCGCACTTAATTTAGAAATTAAAAAAATAATTAGTTAGTTGTGTTTAGAAAGACGGTGCACCATTTGTGACCATTTGTTCTAATATTTATGGCTTTTTCAAGGTAAATATGAGAGTTAATAAATTATTTTTTAAATTTTTAACATGTTATATTAACTAACTCAAATTCAATTTTGGTTAATATTTTGTACCTTTTTTAAAGGTGAGGGTTGATACAAGCTGTGGGATACTGTATTTTAATACGGTGCATTACAGCTAATAAATCACACATAATAAGTGTACTTAGAATTTTCAATTTTTCTTTTAATATAGATGGTTTTTCCCACTTCTTTGACATTCAGAAAGAATTAACTTCATTTTATTTTATAATCAATAAAACAAAAATATTAAAAATAGTTATAAAAGAAATACAATAAATAAAAAACACATTTACAGGCTTGTTCCAAAAAAAGTAGTAAAGTGAATATAAAATTGTATAAAAAAAAGTCGGCTCAAAGAGAACATGATAAAAATGTGAGTGTTTGCGAGAAGCATGTGCATAACCCAGTGGAAAATTGTTAGTAATATTTTCAAGTAGAACCTAATTATATGTATATGTAGTGAAAAATATAGAAAATATTTACAGCGCCAAATCCCTAAAGACTATATTTAACTTGACTAATGTTTTCCAAAAAATAGCGATCATTTCTCATTGTTATTAGGGGATCCCATTGGAAAATAGTAAATCTTACTGTAATATATTTTTGGGTGTATCATTGGAACCTGAAAAAAGCGACAAACCTTTTTCTTTAAAAGCTGACAAGCAACTGAATGCAATTTTACGCTCATTTTAACGAACACTGTTGATGTTCGTGTCCTATATGTATAAAAAGCCGCAGATGTTCGGCCCACCGGGGGCTATTGGTGTCGACGTCTGACTATAAATATATAAAGGCATTGAACTCTCATTACTTAATTTACCTGTGCCAGTACGGCTTTTGCCACTTTAATAGTTAGATAATAAAAGAGTTTTTTATTCTCATATAACAGTATTCTCAGAAAATTTTATTTTAAGAAAAACCATTACTTTCGATTCTCAGCAATCCGTTCTTATATGCGTAAATACGTGTGTATATGTAGGTATGTACGTTTTCCAAAAATATAATAACTTAATTTTGAATATAAGATCTGTTTTTTAATTCTTTTTTTTACAACTTATGTGTAATTTGTATAAATAGTGGCTGTTATGACCGATTGTCTTATTGTAGAGGAAAAATATGTGTTTTATTGTTGTAAAAACGAAACTGCGATTAGCACCGAATTTCAAAAGTCTTTTTGAATAATTGAACTATGAATAAGTGCATAAAGTAGTAAACAAACGAATCCTTTTGTCTTACTATTTATTAAATTAGTTTCAAATAGAATGGTGCACTACTTTCACTTTTTCAAATTTATATTTTTATGTTTCCCTAACAAAATAAGGATTAGAAAACGAAATTTCGCAGTAGTCTAATAGGTAGATGTGAGACGCGGTTCCAATTACTGTCAGACGTTCGATCAAAATGAAATATGAAAAAAATTCTTCTGTAACTTTGCAGATTTCTGACAAAACCTGAGAGTTAATAAAATTGGCAAATAAATCTTCTCAAAGTGCCACTTATGGATAAAATTAACACACAGAACATAAGTGTTGAGAGGAGCTATGTTGTAATCCTGGCTGAATGTAATGACCAATACAAATATGTTATGGAATGTAAGACCATTAATGCAAACGCTTTTGCACTCATTTTAAATGTTGATGCTGCAAAAAAAAATTTATAAATAAAGTTGGAAATTTCTCTAGTATTACCAGACTGCGCTACTCCGTGAGGTGTTTTACCTTCGCGCCTAAGAAGACATTTCTATGTAAGGAAAATCATACATACAGTCAACTTTCAAAAATAAAATATGATGAAAGTTTCATAAAAATGTATAAAATAGAAGATAAAACAATAGCTAAATCAAAATAGAAAAAGATTTTAATGTCCATGCTACATCAAAATAGTGAATACACAAAAATTAAATTACAAAGGAAGATTTTACGTGACCATTCAAATCCTTTAAATATTAACTACGCCACATACTAAGTTTATATAATTAAGCGCTAATATAATTTTAAATAAAATTTTATATTATAAACTTATTTAGGTTTTTTAAAATGTGTTAAATGATGGCTGCCCACGTCTTCTCTCCTGACTTTGAGATTTATAGCAGAAGAAGCTTTTAAATAAAGGAATGAGAAAGACAGCAATGTAGCATTGGCTTGGAGGAAAACATGCAAAGTTTTTAAAAAAGAATTTATCATTTCAGAAAATCATATTTGTTGTAGGTGCATTGAATTGATCATAAGTGAGTGGTTTGTGTAAGTGTCATTTTATGCAAAAATTTGAAATCCTAGAGTTATTGGTTGCGTTGTCGGTAGTCACGTGGAAGTTTCTAAAATAAACTTATGGATTGGAAACGATAATGAAGATTCTGATGAATTAATAATTATTACAAAACAAAACCATATTAACCTAAGCGTTTTATTCAATTGTAGTTTCAGTTAAACTAACATCTTACAGCAAAACGTTATAATTTGCAAATCAAATTAACACTTCCTAAACGTGTATGTACAATGTATCAATACAGTGTTAACCGAAAGTTAATACATTGTGTAATATCTTTTTTAATATTTTGCTACAAAAAAATAAATTAGTGAACATAGGACTATTGTTATTAAATTATAAAAAAACAGCTTATTTATTTTGCCGCGATGATGTGATGCGTGTTGTATTCAGCGTTGTCATCTGGCAAGTTTTCCTCTTACCAAATTTTTTGATATGCAAAAAGTTTTCATTAAATTCGTTTTTAAACAAAACAATAAATTTCCATTTTAAGGTTTTTTTAATAAATTCAATAATAGCAAGAAATATTTATAATTTTATATAAAATATTGTGTATTCTATTAGCCCGGGGCTAGGGAAGACAACAGATGCACCGATGGCAGATGGCATTAAAAAAAAAATGTTTTTTTCGTAAAAAAAAGTCTGCCAGAAACAAAAATTTAAAATAAATTACTGTCATTTTTTTTATATATTTTTATTTATATTTTATATTTTTTTGTTCACGCAGCAAACAACTTTTCAACTAATTAATAAACTTTGACATAAAATTCTTTATAGTCCACACTTACGTAATGATATTGGAACAAAAATTCATTAAGTTATCGTTAAATTGTGTTAAATTTCGTCGAACGCCTTTTTGTATAGTTGAGATAGTATTTCTACCAATCTATCAAGTGCTCAGTGACACGTAAAAGTCGAACATGGCGTCTGCTATATTTTACCCAATATAATGTTTTTTATTGATCACAACAAGAGACAGTCGACCTTGTTTCTTTATTACCATTTATATTTGAAAGGAACTTATCGTTTCAATGCAGAACAAATTATCTGTATTGTAATAAATAAAATGTATTAAACTAAACTTAAAATTAAATATTAAATCTACGTTAAATTTATCGACAATTGGCTTACCTTGTGTTCTAAGCTAGTCTCTTCGCATTGTATGAATAGTGGTTTCATTAAATACCAGATCTTTTAAATTTATTTGGAAATAGCGGAACTCAATTTCTTTATTTAGAATGACGGCAAGGGTTGCAGTTAGGGATGCAACATCGTCCATAAGCACATTGACGATGTTTTCAAATAGAAACATCGGTGATAAAACCGATACATCGATGTTTTTTCGGTTTTATTTCCCTATCGCTAAATAACTAAATATAAAACTTAAAGCATTTTAACACATTTAATTTAACATATTTACATATGATTTCAAAAAATACCTAAAAACATGCTTCTTGATTGATTACGATGCGCATATGTTACTGTAAAATCAAAGCATCGATGTATCGTTTGCATCAATAGTTGCAGTATTAATATGCTTAACATGTACTTCTGCATTTTGTAATGAATAAATTGAATGGTACTTCGATATTAAGGATGGGTTTTATTCATATTTTCGGAGTCATTCTCATTATCAGAGACGTTTGGTGGTCCATTGCATAGAAAGCACATTTTTCTAGTGTAAAGGCAGACTTAGTGTTGATAATAATGTCAAAAAAAAATAATTGTTAGGTAATTAAAATTGTATTCAATGCAATGAATTATATTTTCCAACTCATTATTTATAAAAAGCAACAATATAGAAAAGCAAGAACTTCATTTTGATCAACAAAGCAGTCCTTGAATGGATCATCGTTTTAGTATCAAATGAATCGTTGCATAATATCTAGTTTTGCCTCCAGGCTGATAGATATTTTTGTTTTTCGCAATTCTACCAGCAGCGCCATTTCCACTCATTTGGCTAAAAATAATATAACAGAAACAACCCGTAAAATTTTTTTGTCTTTAAAAAACACAACACATTAACTAAAACGTTACAAAAAGCACAACACACTAAGCATAACACACAAAGTTATATAACTGTAGTAAAATTGCGTTTATTTTCGGTTAAAAAGGGAATCCCCGAGTTTTGATGGCATGGCGGAATTAGTAACAAAATTCGTGCCATCTTTTAGAAATAAAAGATATATAAAAAAGAAAAAAAAACGAACCTAAAACAGCGCCACATCGAAAATCTAACAACGCACAGTGAAAATTAGTACTAATTCATCACCGGCGCAACTTCGAAAAAAACGCAAAACGAAACGAAGCAAAATATATATGTTTTTTTCTTTTTTTTTTTTTTGTACTCCCAACAATCTGTAAAAGACAATTTACTGGATAAGGGCTTACGTATTTAAAATCAAAGAGAAAATACTACAGAATTCTGTCCATATATACTTCCCACTTTCATAGGAACGTGGAAACCCTCGATTTTTAGATCGATCAAGATAAAAATTTTGACTTTCTGAATTTAGTGGGTACTGGAAAAAAGTCGTTCACTATTTTTCTTTTCTTTAGCACAACTCTTTGGTGAGTATCTAAAAATTGCATTTAGTTATTCGGTTTTATTTTCATTATTTATCAGACACTTCTCACGTGGCATCTCCTGTCTACGTCATTTGTCATTATGTTATAGTGTTCTCACACCAAAAGTTAAAACCTGATTTTAGCATTAAAACGATAAACAACTGATTTTGCGTACAGACTGCAAGTTTTCTTAATTCTGGTATAAACATTATGACATTTATGACTACAACAGCTGTTTTTGTTTAATAAAAAATGAAAAATAGAGAAATGAACAATAAATTAAAAATTATTGTAAATATTGTAAAAGAATAGAAAATAGTGGATCTATTTATAAGAAGTGAAGTGCTTGTTTTGTTTTTTCAGCTGTTTTCAGCATTTCACTGTTGGTAGCTTTGATTTAGTACATCGAAAATAAGGTTCTATTTCAAAACTTACTATTTATTAAAACCTACTTAAATTCAATTCACAAAGGGTTTTAAGATGGTTTTAACACAATAATTTTGTATGGTAAAACCAGGTTTTATTTTTGGTTTTAAGGTTAAAACCAACTTTTACGTTAAAACCAGTCTGTGTGAAAACACTATTATGTAACATTTATACTATATACTTACATACATACATAATTGGTAATTACAATCCTTCCGTCAAGATTACCGTGTGTGTTAATTTTATACATAAATAGCGGAACCTACAGTTTAAAGTCGACTGCGCACGACAATCCTTTTTGAGAAACTTTTCATGGGAATTTTATTTAATTTTAGATTTTTGGGTTTGAACCGTGGCCTCACATCTAATAAACCAACAGACTAGCTACTAGACTACGGCAACTTATATATGTATGCTAAGTTTATTCGTAATTTCATTTAGGTTTTATTAACAAATGTTAACATACTTTTATCGCTATAAAATTGAAAGCCATACACAAAATAGCTTTACATTTAATAACAATAACAAAATCGTGTTCCGTTTCTATTTCCGTCCAATACATATTATTCTCTTATTACCGAAAACTAAAATTTTATTGTCTAGTAAATCAAATCATATAAAACCTTTCTTAGTTGTATTCGAGTAATACAATTAGAACATTTTTTAATCAAACAAGAGATGGTAACTAAAATATATTTCGTATCAAAAGAACTTAAAATTTATTAATTTTACTTTCTTAAGAAGAAAAGAATTACAATACGATTTTCTACTTTTGTGATAATTTATCATAAAAGTTCATAGTTGATGTTAAAACCAACTGCTGTATTTCCTCTGTATTTCCAGTATTGTATTTCCAGCGTACGATTAATACTACTGACATCTTCCCGAAAACCCAATCCCGGGGACCCGTCACACCAAAATTTCATTTGGATGCGCTGTAGACCAAACAAAATTTTCTTGTATACCAGAAATTTGATACGAGTAATTTTATATTGTCCCCAATATCTCGGTTCCAGCTTGCGGGATTCTCCATCGAATTGTCTTAGAGCCTACATATTTCAAACCATCGTCCGAAATTTTTCTTTATTTGGATCGCTTATTCATATTTAATGCTATCATTAAGAACTTCAACTTCAACGGCAATTCCTCCAACAGTGTCGTGTTTTCAGAGTTCGTTTATCCTAGTAACACATTTTTTTTAATTGTATTGGTTTTTTATTTTCATTATAGAAACATTTTTGATACGTTCGAAAGTTTCCTATTTCTCTCGGATTTTCTTTAATTATGTACTGTATAATTAATCACTAAAATTGCCTAAACTTACAATTTAAACATTTTCACCATTAACACACGTCAAAAAACTAATTTTCTAAAATTTTATGCATTGCATTATAGTTATCTGTCTTACTGAATTGTTTCTTTAGCACACCATAAGTATCTACATACGCGCAATTCATACGACATAGCAATAAATTGCCGAAAAACAGTCAATTAAATAATATTAATTTAAGTATATATACTATACATACGTGTATATAAATATATTACAAATAATAATTATATATATATAATAATATTCAATACCAATTTATAATTATTTTGTATTAAATAATTTATAATAGTTTAATAAAATTATTTTGATATCATAAATTCAAATTCTGCAGGTGACATCAACTATAATTTTACGTATGATGTAGGGGGAAATTTAATATGCGTTATTTGTAAGAGTACTATAAAATCTGTTGCCCTTTGGAAAGTTCATATTAACTCGAAATTACACAAGTTAAAACTGAAAGAAACGAAAAATTTTAGCAAGAGCTTAAATGCTATATCTTCGCATAGTAGAATTCAAGACAAAGTGGATACTGCAAATAAAAGCAACCAAGATAACATAAATAATCTGAATATGAAGGAAGTAGTGAATCTGGACACTGGAGATAATGTTTTAAAAATAACAAAAAACAATAGTTTTAACAAAGGCACAAAAGGCACTACTTCAAAAAATTCATTTAATATGCTGCCAGACATGTTCTTTGATTATGTTGATAAAAAGCTCCGAAATAATATTGATGATGATGAGTGGGACAGGTTTCAACGAGAAATTAAAGAAGAATCTATAACATCAAAAAAGTTATTAGCTGGAGAACAAAATAATTCCGCAGTTGAGAGAGAAATAATTGAAATAAATGAACAAATATATCACTGGTCCAAAGTATTAGATTTGGAACAAAAATTTAACAAAATAAATAATGTTTATAAAAGAAGTTTGCAAAATAATTATTTTGAAGAAAATTTATCTGATGAAGAGGATTTTGGCGAGAACTTGGACTGGAGGTCAAAGAAATTATTTTAACAATTGTATTAAACATTTTTCATAGATGAAGATCCTATTAGACATATTTTGAAAAAATAGAGACGGAATATACAAAATAAAAATATTTCTATATGCATATATGTATGTATAACAAAGAAAAAAAGTATAAAATTGTTTGATTTTACTGATTTAAGCTTATTAAAAGTTAATGACAGCGATTGAATGTTAAAATATATTAATATCTGAATATCCACATATTTTTAGAAATATGTGAAAGGTAAGTACCGTATCAGTATATATATAATATTAATATATATAACATTTGTGTGAAAGACAATGAATGTTGTATTTTGTGGCAAACTTTAAAAACGGTTAAACTGTCTCCTTTAAATGTATGAAGTGCATAAGTGTTAATTAATATAAAGTATTTATTTTAAGGTTAAAAAGATAGATATTTTAGAACCCAGAACACACTGCTTTTCAAAAGATATGTAATACTTCTTGGAGTTCTACTTATTAAAGGCTATCAGAACAACTAGATATACGACAAATCGAGTGACAAAAACAAGATGCTTTCTTTGATATACTCTATCACAATAAATATAAAATAAAATCGTAATAGACAATAGCAATAAATACTTTTGAGTTTAATATTCACCATTATTCTCTTTGATGCCGTCAATACATCACATTTCAAATTTAGTAGCAAATCGGTATTTCAATTGTCAATATTGTTACTTATATGTGGCTGCCGACATATGCTCGGTTTTTGGCTGTCAAAATTTCTCATGTTCATAAAATTTGTATGGAGCAGACCGAAGTTGCAAAACTTTACAATTTGAAAATCCTATTTTGACAGAGTGTTTAATAGTGAAGTTGGTTGCAAAAGACAACAAATGTTAACAAAGAAAAAAGATGGGAAAAATAAAACATATGTGTCTCCCTGTTGGGTATTAAGGAAAGTGTAAGTTGTATATGTTGATTGTATTCTGATGATATGGATTAAGACTGTCCATTGATTAAAACTGTCGCAAGAAATTGTTTCGTCAGGAGTTCGTTGTGATGTTTCACTTATAGTTTATGGGATCCACACTTAACATCTCACGCATCCCGTAGCAATACGTAATGCGTTGTTCTGCGTTATTTGTAACGCTCGCCATTGAGTATCACTCAGGAATGAAGTCCAGATTGAGGCAGCACAATTAAGGAGAGAGCGGCCAATTGCCTTGTAGGTGGTAATGATTGTCTCCTTGTCCATGTCCCAAGTAGTTCCTGATAGCGCCCTCAGGACCCTGTTTCTCGTCCTCACTCTTTCGTCCACGTAGTGAAAAGAGAAACGGTTAATTTGGGAGCGGGTAGCCGTAAGTTCCTGTTCCGGAAGTACTCTACCATGGTGTAACATCGTTTAACAACAACACTGCTAGGACGAACGTAAACAAAATACACAAACAACAAAAAAAGTAAACAACATGGCTACATTCATAGAATTCTCGAGAAGGCGAAGACCCGAACCTTCGCCTACGAGAACATTCATCGGACTGTTTACGTCGCTATATAAAAGGAAAGGCAAACCATGCAAAGTCGGAGGAGAAGTTCAGTCAGTCTCGCGTTGAGTGTGAAGAAAGCAATCTTGGTTTGAAGATCTCCGTTACAAATATCTACAGAGCTATTGTGTAATAATTGTTATTGTTTATCGCAAAGGGCATAAACAAAGGATCAGTTATGGACAGTGGCCCACAAAATTGTGCGAATAATAAAGAATTTAATTAAAATTAAACAAAAAATTTATCTTTATTTGCAATCTACGAGCTCATATTTCAAAGGTTTTAAAAGGTAAAAAACGTAACAAAATGGTACAAGGTGTATTTATTATTTTGAGAATATGTATATGTTGATACATTCGCTTCGGATTTTGTAAAGAACCTTGGTTTAGGAGCGATATTTTAGACACACTTTGTGGTGCTTCAGCTACTTTTTTATTCCGACAGAAAATTTTCTGAAGTATTGTGATAAGTATAAATACATAGGATGAGCCATATCTCGATTCAAATTTGAACCATCGGTTATTTCGAATCTACCAATACCTACGTCTGTCACAAAATTCAGTATATTGTCTACCTGAAAACAAAAATTACATTCTGTCTATAATTATGGACGGGCCTAATGTAATGAAAAACTTTGCTATGTCGATGGATTTGTTTGCCTTTATCCCGGCATACATTTAGCAATCATGAACATTTTATATAAAAAAGAGGTTGTTTTTTCTGATGAGTCGGAATTAACAGATGACAATGATGGCTACGAAAGAGACTTCCATAGTTGTCTAAATTATACGTCCATTTTCTTGAATAGTACTTTCGCTTTTTCTTTTCTTATTAAAGTTCCAATTCATCATTATAGGCTCAGTTTTTGGGTTTGAGATCAGAGGTCTAATATAGCATTTATTTACTAGTTTGAAGGGTCAACGTTAGTGGTTTAAACTTAAAGGTTCTGTTAGTCAAGCCTAGAAGTCGTAAAAACGGAACGTATTTTAACATACGTACATTTGTGAAGCGTTTAAAACATGACATCTGTAAACAAAGAATGAAAAAAAAACGAAACAGAACACAAAGCAAAAAAAGTGATGAATGTTGTTAAGATAATACAAAATTAAAGAAGTACTAATAAGTTTTATGTTACTATAAATATTTATTCCTGTAATATTATAGAATATTACATTTTTGGTTTAACCTGAGTATATTCATGGAATTTATATATAAGTAAATACAGCTGTGTGAAATATAATAGTAGCGCTGTATTAAAGATATTTCAGTTAAGTAAAACAAATTAATTTTTATTCAAGTTAAAAAAGTTTGTTATTACATTTTATTACCACCAGTCTAAACTTCTGAAAAATAAAAAAACTTTAAGACAAATACTGATTTTTCGAAGAAAACGATGCTAAATTATTAAAAACTCAAAATATTTGGCGTACAAAAAATAGTAGTAGCATTAGAAAAAGTGTCTGCAAGAAAAAAATGTTGTCACATGTGACAACTTTTTTAACTTATTTTGTTAGATATTCCCTAATATTTGAAAAGCCCTTATGAGCTATTACAGCGGCGTAACACCTTGAATGAACTAAAGATCTGAAAAACTGAAAGATCTAAAACTGAAGAAACGAGTAAAACTTTTTCCAATTAAAGTCTAATTTGCACATTTTTAATTTTGCATTACCTTAACAACACTCATCGCTGTTCTGGAAATCAGACTTCGTACAAATGTTTGTAAATGAATTTCTTTGCTTTGCGTTTGAGTAGGTTTTTTTTTGTTCCATTTCGTTTTTATTTACATTCTTCCAAGGCTTAATGTTGGATGGCTGGTTGGTCGCCGATTGGTTGAAAATTTAAAAATTTAGATTTTCAGTCATCCAACAATAAATACAATGCTACAATAGCAATTTATAAGTAAGTTTGATAAAAATGGCTGCATTAAAATATTTAAATGCAAATTTCAATCGTATAGCGGATCTCGAGTATTTTAATCAGACTATCCCGCAAGAGGAACGTTCCGTTCACACTCTAGGTATCCATCCTGTTTTTGGGAAGTCTTTCGTGATAGCTACGAAGACTTATTAGAGAATGCTGAGGATAAGATATCGGCAAAGAACGCCAATGCCAAGTATGGATATACTTCCTGACCAACATTTAAGGATTTTTTGGCCATTTACGGGTCTAACCCTCATCCAAAAGATGTTCTATCTTTTGCAGAAAATGAATGTGAGGCTAGAAATATAATTTGCACTTGCTCCATGACGAGCGATTGTTTCGACAATGCCTGTCAGAACTTCACAGATCGTTTTTAGAGTTTCAGCTAATTCTCACCCCAAGACCTTTCTCTTTCCCAACGAATCTGTCCCCTCTGTAAAAAATTTATAAGGGAAAAATAATGATTGTATAACAAAATTTGTCATTGTTGGGATACATACATACATAACATACATACATACATACATTTTACCTAATCCACAGAACGAAATAATAGCCAAAGCATTTCCCATACATAGCATCCGAAAATTTAGAACTTATGAAACTGTCGTCCCTAACAAATTGTCCAATTTGTAATCAAGTTATTCGTTTGTGTTCTGATTTTCAGAGAATGTCAGTCAGTGATCGCTTATTATCCGCTAAAAAGTAAGTATTGCTCGAATTTTTTGGCCGCTTCTCATGAGAGATGCCAGAGGTTTAAGTTTGCTATATGTGGAAGCAGAAACGTCACCCGCTACTTCACCGTATCGAATCTTCTATCCGGGAGAGACCGAGGGCTGAAACCATGTATGGAAATCCCCCAGGATCCTGCACATAATAGAAATGCAGTGAATAATGGTCCATCGAAATCTTCTGCTGACACAGCGTGTCAAGCTACTTTCATCTGTCGAAAGTTGCAACTTAAGCAAGATCTTCCGACCTTTACAGCACCAGCTCCCACAATTGTGGATCTTAATGGCACAGTGGTAGCTAACTATAAAAATTTGTATTGTTTTGTTGAGGTCTCCTACTAATCCAGCGTCCAATTCACCACGGAGGCGGATGGTGTTAAAGATATCACTGGCCAATTACCCACATGCTCGTTAGAGAAGTGTGCTGAAATTGATGCACCTGACCGGTAACAGATTTTAAATATATGGATTTGTTATTGGGAGGAGATGTATACTTCCAGATAATGCTTTCTGGAGTTTAAAAACACACCAAAAACTCAACGAACCCTTTTCGGTTGGTTCGTCTTCATCTTTTCTTTTGTGCTATCGGAAGTTTTGAAATTGTCAGACGCCAATACAACTAAAAGTCTGGGTTTACGTTGGAATGCGAGCATTGATACCCTCTTTTTCAAGCCAACCCCAACGCCCGATTTTTCTGTACTCACAAAACGTTCTGTCTTATCCCAAATAGTTGATTGGCACCTGAAATCACTCTTGCTAAGATTCTTATGCAACAAAATTTGGAAAGACAGAATTGAATGGAACGAATGTTTGAAACCAATGTCGTTAAACAGATGAGTTTGTCGATGATTACCCGTACATCGAAAGGATTAACATTCTCCATTGCAATATAGGTAATTTTACCCATTTTTGTGCCTTTTTTGTTTTAGTATTCTACAAAGATCATTGTTTATGAGAAAAGTTTAAAGGCAGTATATACATTGTGATATGTTGAATTTTTTGAAGTTCTCTAAATAGGTGAAATACAAACATAAATTTAAACTAAATATGGATAACAAAAGCAACTTGCGCTAACTAAAAATTTTTTGAAATATTTTTTTTTTTTTGAAAATGAAAATATAGTTTCTACAAAAGTTTCCACTTAGTTTTTTTTAAAATTTTAGACAAAAAAAATTAATTTAGTTAGCAGTTAACAGTTTTACTCACTAAAAACAGAAGAAATTTTATAATTGAATATTGGATCCCCCATTTTGCATTTGAAAAATTTTACCTCAGATTCGAAATCAGCGTCCTCAAAAATCCCCAAATACAGATTTTCACGCAAATTTGAAGAAATTTTGAAATTTAGATAGCCATATTGGATCTGCCATTTTGAATTTAAAAAATATTACTCGATTCGAAATTTGCAACCTAAAAAAATCCCCGTAAACTGATTTTCGGGTAAATCTTTACAAATTTTAAAATTTAGGTCGCCATTTTGAATTTGAAAAATTTGACGTATGATTCGAAATTAGCATGTTCTAAAACCTCCGTACTCTGATTTTCATGTAAATCTGTTGAAAAGTTAAAATTTCGGACACTATATTGGATCCGCCATTTTGAATTTGAAAAATTTTACTTCAGATTCGAAATAAGCAACCCCAAAAACCCTTTTACACCGATTTTTGTCGTTATTCAGTGATCCCTTATAATTTCGGTCAGAAAATGTACTCATTTTACCTATAGCGCATTGGGCGAATATCCCCTCACTATTATGTACAACTTCATGCAATTTGTAATGTTTCTGAGAAAGCATATGCTCCCACTCTGTATAATAGAGTCTTAACTCCGTCTGGTGAAGTTATCATCTACCTGCACGCTGCCAAAACAATAGTTGCGCCTACAGAGGTGTAAACTTTACCCCGTTGAAAGCTCTTCGTTGCAACTCCATTGGGAAAAAATGGTATATTCACATCGTAAGTAGCTGAATCTTACCTGATCGGTAGCCTCTCGTTGAACAGATTCGACTATCAAAACCTCCGTGCCATTGGCCAACAATCGAGTATCATTTAACATGGACCAAGTCGGCACTAACTCTGTAATGACCGCTTTACGCATCAGAAAACCCAACAAAGAGACTCTTTTACCTCCTAACGATTGGAAATTTGTTCGAATCAAACGGGTTTGTCCCTGATTCTAAAGTGCGAGTGACCGATACGGCCAATTGCGAAGCTTGTGCTGCTCCAATCATCGTGGGCTGTCTGTCGAACGCTCAACTAACGACAGCTTCGATGTAGTTATTGTTGACTCTACCTCAAGAAGAAGACCACAACTAGGCTCTCATGTTCAGTGCCAACAAAAAACTATTCTTGTATTTTATTATTATTCTCTTTTATACACAACTTTGCAATGTTACAAGGGAGCGGAATATTCATGCTGGTCACCCTACTTTTATGTTTAGTTTAAATGTATTAAACACTCCGGTATTTAAAGTCCCTATTATTGTGAATTAAAAATAGATTGAAAAGAATTGTCACTCTTCGATCCACCCCGACTATTTTGTAACTAATGGATATTGAATTTTTCAATCCTTTTTGCAATACTTTATTTTATTGTTTCCCCGCTCACCCCTACAGTATGCATTCACTTTTAATTTAAGTAAATTTATATTTTTGAATAAAAATTTCATTGATGATGTTTTTTTCATCGGTGATGTTTTTAACTGTTTTTGGTACCGTGTAAAAGAAACGCTACGACTCATATGTAAATTTAAAAAAATTATTAAATTCTCTGTTTCAGAGAAAATTTTCCCAAAACTGTTTCTGTTTGCTAGTTATTTTAACACGACAGCAGATCAAAACAAAAAACCTGTCGCATATAACGCATTGTGTGTAACTTGCAAACAAAAAAAAAAAACGCATAGAACGGGAGAAACGCATGTAATGCAATAACACATGGTATGGACTTAAGAATTCTCGCAGAGGACACCCTACAAGAAATGAATGACCGAAACAAACATACAAGATTCACTTACTAATACATACATAACATTTTATAGCATTTTTAGCTGTAGAGTTGCATTTCCAACAACACATCATTAGTGACGATAAAATAACCGGGCTTTTTAAATACAACATTAGTGACGGTAAAATGACCGGTCTTTTGATTATCAAACTTGATGGCGTCAAATATATTTAAAAAAAGTCATTTAAGACAAAAGTTTGACTAGTCCAAATATGACCAATTTTATATTCCACTTGCAGTCACGTTTATGTCAACTGTGATTTAAGAACAGCAGTAGAGTGAACAGGTTAGATATATATTTGATAGCCGGAAGAATTCATACGCTAGAAAGAGAAACAAAATCACACGTACACGAATGTTTACATCAAGATTTTCATATTGCTCTTAATAACTTGACGGGAACGAGTGATGTGTTTAGTCAAGTGACTAGACGTTTGACCGTCATTGTTCTAGTAGGGAAGCTTCTTTAATGAAAACATACTTTTCAGTGGTGTCACTATCGAATTTTTTACGTAGGCAAAAATAACTTCACATATATTAAGTCTGCGTACTTACACACAAACAAAAACAATTAATGTAGCTTTAATTATGGACTAGGTATTTTTCCTAAAATTTCAAATATTATTAATCTCCGCATCTCGAGAAATTATTTCTTTACAAATTTATTATTGTATTCATAAAAAATATTTTTGGTTAACGGGCTTATCAAACGAATTCGTATACAAAATATTGTTACGAAAATGGAAATGGTGTAACTTCGTTTAACATTAAAATGTTAAACAAAAGCACAAAACAAAAACAATGGACTTATTTCCCTGATTGACAAATAAAGAAGAATAAACAACAACATCAATACAACGAAAAAGGGAAAAAACACATAAACAGCAAACAACAACAACGCTGAAGGGACAAAAGTAAACAACCTACACTAACAACAAGCAAGCAAACATGTATGAATGTAAACATGTTGTTTACATTCATAGAAATCTCGTGAAGGCGAAGACTAGAACCTTCGCCTACGAGAACATTCATCAGACTGTTTACATCGTGATATAAAAGGCAAAGCAAAGCATGAAGGATCGGAGTAGAAGTTCAGTCAGTCTTGTGTGAAGACGAGTTGCGTGTGGAAGTAACCAATCGTGGTTTGAAGATCTCCGTTACAAAGATCTACAGAACAATTGTGTGAGAATTGTTATTGTTTATCGCAAAGGGCATAAACAAAGGAATAACAAATAAGCAATTGTTGTTGTTAGAATCAGTTGTGAACAGTGGCACACAAAAGTTGTGTGATTAATAAAGGATTTTATTAAAATTAAACACAAATTTATTTTTATTTTATTTTTTATTTGCAATCTACGAGCTCATATTTTAAACGTTTTTAAAAGGTAAAAACGTAACAATATGATTAATTAACCTTTTATAATTCAATTTTACTTTTTATAAATACATGTATGGATTGTTTGTTTGCTCGTTTCTCTTTAGTAGCAAGTGTTTTAAGCTGTTTTTTAATTATTTTATGTTGTATTGGCGTCACTAATCTGCTTTTAGCTGCTCACAAAATAGAAAGAAGAAAAGTTTCTATATTGACGGCAGAACAAAAAGATCGAAGACAACAAGATAAGCTGTTTCTGCCCAACTTAGACTATAGGTATAAACACATATACGACAGACAGCAGCTCTACACTTCGACATCGCAGCATCGTATTTTTTTTATTTTCAGCCATTCAACATTAGAATTGTTTGTACACAATTATATATTAAGATGAATGGCTAATGGGTGCTAAAAGTTGGCTACAGTTGCGTCATGGAACCAAAATGGGTTATTTAATTAAAAAATATGATGGGAAGAACTAGTTAGAAATAGAGGAAGACGATCTTATCAATCTGCCGGAAGATTCTCTGGTTATAACGGAAGCCAGAGAATATGGAGAATCTAGCACTGGGTCCATATGAGAAGTATGAGCATGATCTCGGCTTTACAATATTGAAGGCTTGTGACACCAGAATGGAGAATTCGTAATGGTTAATACTTTTAATAAGTTAATGAACCCTATCATACTGCATTTAGTGTAGGATTTCATTTGCCTAAGTTCCCACAGGCTTAATACTCTTGCACAAAGTCCCTATATCACTCCAACAGATTATTTATGAGACCACGCTTATGTAGCCGCTAACCCTCTTACAAAAGTCAACCAAAAATCTTGCTCAGAAGTGCATGGCGGCTAATATTAACAGAAAACGCTAAACAAAACTGGTATATTCACTACAAAATGGGTTAATAGAAGTGCTTAACCTTAAGTGATAATCTATAAAATTTTTATATATTGTGCCTTTGAATTTTTAATTTACTCAGACTTATTCTTGACAAAAATATAAAGTTACCAGAAAGTTTTTGTTATTCCTCTTATGGTTTCTTAAAAGAAAATTAAATAAATAAATAAATAATATCAAATACTTTTACATATTATTGCTTAAAAATCATGAATTTTTTTTTAAGTTTGTTTTTTTTATTCCCCCACTTGGGTAACAATCTTGCCGCTATGTGAGGGCTTAAGTGTAATTCTATTCTCCCTGTGACCCAGAGTGAGTTGGAGTGCATGACTAAAGGTTGCCCTAATATCATGGGAAGACTCTGTTTTCGGATTGACGTCATACTTGGTCTTTTCGAACCATCGGATCACTTATATTTCTTCTCTCTTACCCCTTGGCACGAACCCTTTTCTTTTCTATGAATTATTCTTCCCTTACGTCTTTGAATTGACTGTCCCGAGCTGGTGGTAGTAGCTTTCTGGAGCTAGTTGCGTATACACGGTAGCTCCCGATTAGTACCCGGTCTGGCTGTGAGCACCTGTCTCCATAAAGACTGATGCCAACCCTCGCGTGGACTCCCTGCTTGCATAGATAACCACGGGATCACTTATGGGTAACTACACATTGCGGGAAAGGATAGTGGCTTTGAGTAGGGACCCATTAGCCATGAATACAAACCTCAACCTCAAAAACAAACCCGCGCTAACTCAAGTCGGTGAGCGCAAAGCATCCACTGTAGGCGGTACCTGTCATAAATGCATTTGCTCCTTCCCCGGAAGTAAAAGTATCCACTTTGGCAACTTCCCGCTTGACACATAAGGCTCCGGTTGCGAAACCAGTCCCCAGTGTCCCCACACCCCCTGTCCTGACACCTTTGACTAGTAACCTGTTCCGTCCTATGGAGCTCTACAAGGCGGCTATCAGCATGGTTGGTGAAGTCTGGCCGAGAGCTAAGCTTGCTTCCCGTCCCTCCAGACCAGATTCCTAACTGACCCAGAAGCCATTTTGAGGTCAGCAAGGTCAGCAACACTCACCTACCCACCTACAACTGGAGGGTAGCAAAAGTTGCTGACCAATGTGGTGGCTACCGCGAGGCGGTGATCATTCTGAACGGGGAGTCACTCCCGCTTATCAAGCCTGCGTAGGCGTGATAAATTATGGCTTTAGCTCAATTGATCTAAGGGTCTCTCGTGCTGCCGTACATCCCCCATCTGAAACCATCCCGGTCGATCCCATCCCTTAGGACCCCACTCCACATAACCCCGCCCCATCTCACCCCATCCCAGAACTTCTTGCTCAGAACCCTACCGTCGATGACATCGCATGCGGAAGTGTTTGCAGTGACTCTTCACGCCGTTCCTCGACCAGCAAAAAATCCAATTCTGAGCTGGTTGAGCAATTCTTCGACGATATTGATATTGTCTCGGGCGCAACCTCTCCGTCATCGGACGAAGACAATGGTTGATTCTCTGGCCGATGCTGCGAGTCATCCAAATAAACCTCCAACACTACTAAACTGCTTCCGCCGCTCTGCACCTCCGGCTAGCAGTAATAACGCCCTTCTCCTCGACAGGTTCAGCGACAAGGACACCGTCACCATGGTTGCGGAGATTAACTCGATGACCTCCGACGTCATCATACCTAGCCCATGACAATGGTCTCTCCCCCCTCAGGAACCCATCGGTCGACTGGTGGCGGACGCGCGTCTGCGCGGGGTTCCGGTCATTATCGGAGCCGACGCCAACTCCCAGCATGCGATGTGGGGCAGTTCCGATACCAACGAACGTGGTGAGTGCCCCTTTGATTTTATTGTCAGTAATAATCTAATTATAGCTAACCGGGGTGACGAACCAACCTTCCTTACTTCGAATAGAAGGGAAGTGTTGGACATCACTCTGGTCAGCTCCAATTTCTCTGAGAACTTTAGGGGCTGGTTTGTATCTCGAGAATGTTCCTTTTCCGACCATAGATACATTACCTTTAACATCGACATGGTAGAGTCTCCGCTTAGGAATATCCTTCCGGTCAATAAGAGGAACACAAATTGTATTGACAGTTAGGCAGATAAGTTGAGGAAGAGGAGACTGTCATCCACTTTCTTTGTCAGAGCCCATAGTGCAGATCTTTATCTGCCTATATAACCTATGTTATTTGGCTCTCCATTTCTGGTCAGCTTGAAGAAGCTATCATCTATTGATGTCAAGGATATAACTTCGTTCATCACCTTTCTGGCTGGTTTTTCAGCATGGGGTAGTCGTGCTTTTGTTATGCAGCCTTTGCACTGACCAACTTCTTCCTCTTCCCTGGTTTGACTGAACTTGGTTAGTACAGAGGCCGAGCTTACCTGTGGCATCACAACGGGCCGCTATGCGTGCTCTAGTGAACTTTTTGGTATCAAAAGCTGCCACTCCGACCCACCTACCTTGCTTTTTTATTGAAAATTTATTGGTTATGAACTAACAATGAGTATTAAAATCTTAAAACTAAAATACTTTTAAATAAAGTGTGCGTTCGTAAATTCAGTAAATTTGGGCACCACTTCGGTAGTTATGCCAATATATGTTGCTAATGCGTGATCAGATGTTGCAGATGCTTTGGTACTGCACAATAACTAAACAGAATTTGTTTTTTAGAACGTTCTGCAAAAATTAAAAAAATGTTCTCAAAATTAACAATAACAAATGTTATTGAAAATTTAGACGGTGGACCTGATAGCTGAGGAGTAGCGTCAAAATTTTCCAAATATATCTTAAACGACGTAGTTTTGCAAGATTTCTGAAGTTTTCGGAGACGTTTTATGCATTCCTGAAATTGTTCTTTAAGTTGGGGTGACCTCCGAGTTCTTCGTTTTTCCTCACAAGTACTTCAGCTGAATTTTATTTGATTTAGAGCCTTTCTTGCATATTCAGTCGCTAACTTTAACATTTTTCAAAATTCGAAATTGTTTCAATGAGGTCATAGATGTTCCTTAAACATATATTTTCCTACCATGGGTTCATATATTTCCTATAATTCAACCAATCCACTCTACCACTTTGTTCTGTTAATGTCTATATCTTATTATTATACAAGTTTACAATCGAAGGCGTATGATCAGATGATCCATCTAATTAAGACTTTGCTTGTATCCTCCATTAAAAATAAATATACAAATAACTCCACCATACACACAGTATTATTTTTTAAAGGCATGCTTGTAAAATTTTAATATGCGATAGTAAAAAATAAATAATAATATTTAATATTTATAATTTTTTTCTAATCCTTTTTAAGGTTCTTTTGTGATATTAACTTGACTTATAGGGGAGAAAAATAGAGACGCCTATTGTGATAAAATGGAGAGAAATTTGAGTAAAAATTTCAATCGTTTGGTGGCCAAAAGGAATGGCCAAAGTTATACAATTTATCCATGCTCGGGATTGAAAAACATCATATTGAGTGGGACTTCGTATTCATGTATATTTATTTCACTCGAGTACCTGAAATCACTCTTTGTCTTTGGGAATAGTCCAGGGTCCAAGTCGTGCTAGCCAAATTAAAGTAGAATGGATGAATAAAGATATCGGACTTCAGAATCTGTATCTGATATTATTGGCAGTCAGAACCTAATCGGACTTCTGAAAACAGCGCTCGATAGGAACGGACGTTCGGAACAAGTCACCGGCTATATAGTGCCTGAAGTTATGTTCCTGCCTGGTTTGAGGCTACTTATACCGGATAGAGCACAATAGAATGGTGAGGTACTCCAGGGGCAGAATGGTATACCCATTTACGCGGATGGGTCTAAGTTAGGTGGAGGTACATGTGCTAGGGTTTTCTGTAGGGAACTCGGGCTTGAATACCACTTCAGTTTAAAGGATGACTGTAGCGTATTTAAGGCGGAGATTTTCGCAATCTTGAAGGCTATTGATGCCATAGCAGGAGGACCCGCTTTGGATTCGGAATCTTACATGATCTTCGTTGACTGTCAATACTTTTCAGTGTATCTTATAATTTCCATTTCCATCAGCGGGACGTCCGGATCTTTGAGGATATTCGAGTTTTTGATATACCAAAGGGCGGTAGTGATCATTCGTAAAATTTTATTTTGGCGTCTCTGAATTTTCTCTACGATTGAAGCTGAGGTAGTACCCCATAGCTGTACGCCATAACACCAAACGTTTAATATTGATTTGTATATAAGGAGTTTACAATCTAACCTAAGTGATGAAGTTCGACCAATTAACCAATTTATTTAAGCAGTTTTCATTTATTTGTGCCAGTTTTGACTCAATATGCAATTTCCACGTTAAACGACGATCAAGGTGTATACCCAAGTACTTTACAAAAGTGCTTTATGGTATTGTCTGATTATTGATGCATATAGCAGGGCAGGTCTCTCTTCGCAATGTAAAGGTTGCATGTTTGTATTTTTGTTTGTTAACCTTTATTCTCCATTCCTTCAACCATTCCTCCAGTAGGGATACTTGTTCCTGTAAGAACTACGATGCAATCAGTGGGTTCATATGTACGCTTAAAATGCAGTGTCGTTAACAATTGTAGAAGTATGTATGTTTTCACCTATTAGCAAGTCAGTTGTATATATCAGGTATAAAACAGGACTTAGTATGCTATCCTGAGGAACACCGGAGTTAATTTTTTGAGGGAAACTTAAAAAATTACCTTGTTTAATTACAAATTCACTATCACTTAAATAGTTTTTCAATATTTCATATATATTTTCAAGGAATATTGTCACACCTTATCGAAAGAGTGCAGAACAATACTTTTTTTCTTCGAATGCATTTCTTATTACATTAACAAGTTTATGGGTTTGCTAAATGGTAATATGTTTTCTCCTAAACCCGAATTGGTGATTTGGGATACAACCGTATTCATTCAACAGTGGTGCTAGCTTACATATCCGTACCTTCTCGAATAGTTTGGATAGGTTAAACCAGAGACTTATCGCCCTATATGCATCAACCTTGGTATGATCATCACCTGGCTTCGGTATCATTTACAATATCGTGAAGCTTAAACCTAATGGGCCTGGGAGTCTTCGCAACAACAATTGATAAATTAATTATTTCGGTAGACTTGTTATGGGTGAAAATAGTTTTCAGGTGATTCATAAACAGCCTACCTTTTTCATTTGAGTCGCCTAAAGGTGGTTTATTTGTAATTGGCCTTTTTAGATTTCTGAATGAATGATTTGATGAATAATTTGTTTGGGGAGTGACATCTAGATTTTCTAAATATTTTTTAATCTTTGTGATTCAAGTATCTTTTGAATAATTTGAAGTGGTCTCTGTAGTTGCCACTCTCTACGAAGTCTTCGTTTTTCTAGCACAAGGTTTTCGATATCACCAGAAAAAATTCTGTTGTACCTAATTCATTTTGCGACCTTAACAGCGCTTTGGGTGGCTAACGTAAGGATTTTTCCAAAACCATATACTGCCTGGTTCAAACCGTCGACAGTTCTTAGAGAAATATTTTCTGAACAGTTAGAATTTATGTATTTCTTATATTTTAGCCAATTCACTCTAGTCCTTTTTCCATTAGGTAGACAGACGGGACACGTGATTATTCCATAGTGTTATGATTGTAGGTGTATAATCCGAAGATCAACTACTGCGAATTCGATTAAATCTGGAATTTTTTGCCTATCAGTTGGCCAATAGGTAGCCTGCCCTGAAGAAGTAACATTCAATTTCAATTTAGAAATTGTGTTGAACAGTTTTCGGCCTTTTGGAGCAGTAAGTCGAGAGCCCCAATAGGAGTGCTTAGCATTATAATCACAGGCTGCAAGAAAACGAAGGGACAATATATTGACGTGATAACAAGGTTTTGCTTGAAATCTTCAAGGCAAACATTCGCAGCCTGAATGTATTCTTCACAAAGATCAGTCATTTGTTAATGTTTTATTCGAGCCCTTATTAAGACTGCGGAGCCTCCACATTATCTATCACGGGGATCCTTTGAGTCGTAAATGAATAACCGTTCATTTTAAATAAGCTTCTTGACCTCAGATGAGTTTCCGAAATAAGCATGACGTCAATTTTGTTGCTAATTAGGCAGTGTTCAATTTCATTTTTATGCTGGCGAATACCGTTTGGGACGGATGGATTGCATGCAAACAAGGTAAAGTGTCTGACTGTGGTCAACGTGGCGACCACCAGGGCGATGCTTGTCTTGCTGTATTCAAGTTGACACGCAGCCTCCTCGTGGCCCCTCCTGGATGCATTCTAGCACCCGCTAGGTGTTAACTAATGCGTGCAGCGAAGTCCAATCCCCTGGACGTTAAATTTGGGTTGTGCGTAGGGCTTGGAACCCACCACGTAAAAATTTTTATCCATTGAAGATCAAAATACAAGCCTCTAAAAGGATCCCCCTAAAAGTTGACGACCAAGGCAAACGTTTAAAGGACTACGATTTAAGAACAGACACGTGGAACGTCCGCACCCTTCACAGGGTAGGCGCTTCCGCCCAGTTGGCGGATGCCCTCATAAAATGTAAGACGGACATCACTGCCTTACAGGAAATGCGATGGATAGAACAAGGATGCAAGAGACTGGCATCCTGCGATGTGTATTACAGCTGCCATGTTGATAAGCACGAATTCGGATGCGGATTCGTGTGGTTAGTAAGAGACTTCGCCATCTTGTCTCTGGGTTCACACCTGTGAACGAAAGAATAGCCACAATCCGCATCAGGGCAAAATTTTACAACATCAGCCTAATTTGTGCTCACGCCCGACGGAAGAAAAGGACGATGTGGTTAAGGATGCCTTCTACGCTAAACTCGAGGAGTATGATAAGTGCCCGGCCCATGACGCCAAAATCGTCCTCGGAGATTTTTATGCGAAGGTCGGGCGGGAAGGTATCTTTGGCCACACTGTCGGACAGTTCAGCCTACACGCGAACACTACCTCCAATGGTATGAGGCTGATCGATTTCGCCGCGGCGCGTAACATGGTAGTATTCAGCACCGGTTTCAGCATCTGGCATCCACAAAGCCACTTGGATGTCCCCTGATCGATCAATATCAAACCAGATCGATCATATTGTGATTGACGCAAGGCACGTTTCCAGCATACTAGATGTGCGCACATTTAGAGGTCCAAACATCGACTCGGACCACTACCTTGTCGCAGCCAAGTTCCGAGTGCGCATTAGCGCCTCGAGGTCTGCGCGCTCTAGTACACTGTGAAAGCTGGACGTTAAGAAGCTGCGATTACAAAGGACAGCTGTGGCGTTCTCCGCTCAACTCTCAGATAAGCTACGTCGTTCCCTATCTAATCTCAGCGACATTGGTGGACTGTGGGCCAACATCTCCCACTCCTTGCGCACTACTTCGGAAACAGTCCTTGGTTTCGAACGCCCACCCCAACGAAATCAATGGTACGATGAAGAGTGTCGCCAGGCTGCTGCAGCGAAAAACGGCGCATACAAGAAAACGTTGCAGTCTGCCGCTACGCAAGCCATTGTCTAGAACTATAGAAGAAGGAGAAGGGAGGAGAGCCGCCTTTTCAGACGCAAGAAGAGGGAGCAGGAAAGGCGTGGAGCGTGAGGAACTCGACGATTTATAGAATGTAGGAATGACGTCGAAAGTTTTTATCAAAAGGTTAAGCGTCTAACCGAGGGTTATAAACCCGGAGCGTCCTCCTGCAAGGATGAGATGGAAACCTGGTTACAGATCCGCAGGGGGTTGCTGAGGTTGTGGAAGGAAACACTTCTCTACTCTGCTACAAGGCGATGACGATACCAATACGCCTTTAGAGATGATGTTCCGTACCCGATCGACGATGACGGCGTGGATATTCCGCCGCCTAGCCATGAAGAGGTCATTATGCGACTTAAAAACAATAAGCGGCAGGTCCTGATGGCCTCCCGCTGAATTGTTTAAGACCGTTGTAATTGATGTTGTAGCGCATGCACCGGCTTATTTGCAAATATGGTAGAGGAAAGTATGCCCATCACTTGGACCTCAGTGTCCTCTGTCGTGTCCCGAAAAAGGGAGACCTTACGTTATGCGCCAACTACAGGGTATAAGCCTTCTCCCTATCGCATATAAGGTTCTTATTAGGCGTATTGTGTAAACGACTGAAGCCACTCGTCAAAACACTGATTGGACCTTAATCAGTGCGGCTTCAGATCTGGCAAGTCCACCATCGACCAGATCTTCACACTACGCCAAATCCTGGAAAAGACCCACTAAAAGCAAGTTGACACACACCATCTTTTTGTCGACTATAAGGCAGCCTTTGATAGGCCCCATAAGGGATCGTGTTTTTGCCGCAATTCTGAGCTCGGTTATACCTGCGAAGCTGATAAGGCTATGCAGAATGACGTTGAGCAATTCCTGCAGGCTCCGTCAAGGTAGGAATGGACCTCTCCGAACCTTTTGATACCGTGCGAGGTTTACAACAGGCGATCCCTTATCATGCGACCTCTTCAACTTCGTCATGGAGAGTGTTTTACGGAAGGGCGGGAGTGCATCGCAATGGCACTATCTTCCATAAAAGTGTCCAGTTGCTGTGTACGCATGAACATTGACGATCATAGGGCGTACCAAGCGAGATGTTACTGCTGCTTTCTAAGGTCGACTGCTCTCATACCATGTTTT